>JBBPMH010000480.1:0-24918 GCA_038090235.1 Pulveroboletus ravenelii
TTTCCCTGCAAGCCTGGTAAGAACTTCTTCCTCCTGGTCCTCCTTGACTTTGATAGCACGCTTAAGCAGCTGCAGCTTGCGTTCGAGAGCTTGGACTGCTGGAGTGAGGCGTATGGTGCGTGTGTCCGCTGGGAGAACTTTATTGATGAGCGGCGATTTGAACTGGGCAACAGATTTCGGCGTGTTCGAGGCCTTGTGCCGTAAAGGTAAGAGATGCGCGGCAAATCCCTTTGTGTCGGTCTTGTCGCGGCTCGCTTTGGGCGTAATACTGAAGGCCGATTGAGCCTTGTTCGTGGTCTGGACTGGTCCGTCCATGACAACCGGGAGCTTTAACGGGGGACGAAATGGAGCGGCCAACTTTTTGAATTGGCAGTTCTGAGAAGCTAGCGTTGTCCTCTTCGGGTTAGGAGCCAAATGAGGGTCCTCTCTCTGTATAATTATCGAATACCTGTGTCTCTGCAGGGGAAAAAAAAATTACCGGACGTTTGATTGGTTGTGATCCACACGATTCATTGGCCTACATGCAGGATGTATCAGTAGACGAAGGATGTCAAATTCCCATTCGATCGCACGTCATCCTGGTGAGTAATCCGCTTTCTGGAAGGCTGGGAACCACCTTCGATACATGAGGTAGGGTTCATCTGCAAACAATGTTTATCAGTTTCCGGCGATCTCGCAACGTCGATAGCGCCGTGGGTATGGAAGTCCTTGGGCTCTAGACGAGATTCGTCCTGAGCAGCCGGCACCTGGGGAACGTGTCCGATTCAGCAATAGCGCACATACGAGATAATTGCTCAGACCATTCTCAAAGGTTCAACGCCACTGAGTGAAGACTGGGACGATGCGTAAGGCGAGGACGAGAATAATTGTGGAGGGCTTGAGTTAGGAGGCAAGGAAGAGGGCAAGTCCTCGCAGGGATAATCAGAGTCTTCTCGGTTTTCCTCTTCGTCTGTCGGACGAGCGAGACTGCCACTGTGTACGTGATCCAGCTCTGTATGTGGCATCTGAATATCGTTTGGGCAGTCGATTGATTCAACTTCTCCCTCTTCACGCGGAGCTGTTGCCGAGGAGACTGTCCTTGCATGCAATAACGGTGACTCTTGAGGGCAGACGAGTGTACGAGCCTCCGGGTCATCGATGATTGCCAACGACGAGGATCCACCAACGGAAACGACCGCACACTCTGAAAGGGACTAGGCAGGGATAGGGATGAGTGCCCAAAAGACGCGGATTGCAAACATTTGCCTTACGACTCCTTGAGAAGCTGTTGTAGAGATGGTCGGATCGAAATTACATTGAGAGTGTAGGTAGTTTCGATCGTGATCTTTTGCCATCTCAATGTCTAAGGGCTCTTGATCGGCCTGCATATATGCGCGAAAGTAATGAGGATAGTCGGTGAGCGAGACCCTGAAAATTTGGTCGCACCTTGAATGGATGGACAGGGCTCTGTTCCTCATGGGTTTCGGTGTCTATCACGAGACTCGGATGTATCTGGATATACGCACATTAGCATTCGAAAGAAAGGCTACTAGTCTCGAAGGAACGCATGACCCACATTAGTGGAGGATGAATTAAGTTCATCTGAAACCGGTTCGTCATTCAGTACCGTTTTACCAGGCTCATGTTCGTGATCCACGGTAAAGCCCTCGGCCAGTGAGTTTTGGCTAGTATTTCCGCGCGTCGAATGAGCATCGGTATGAACATCCATGACACGAAAGAAGTTCAAGACTAGAGTTGCCCCTACACAACCGTTGCGTTAAAGATAAGGAAGCTGAGTCACGTGCCCGGAAATGAGGTACATCACAAGCTTGCGAGAAAACGCTAGTCGACTAACTCAAGCCAGTCTACTCGTGGAACATCAGCTATGCGAGTCGGCGTCCTCAAATTGCGCCATGTTAGTGCACTGTCGTCGACATTCGAGAGATCTCGTCGGTCTCGTGCAGCATGAAATCGTGAGGCCGAACCCAGAGAAGCAGTATCGCCCGCGACTCGGAAGGGAGGGTGTGAACCGAGACAAAATTTGTGAAGAGCGCACATCACAGTGCGCAGAAGAGATTGTATCAACCTTCATGCCTCAGAGAAGAGATGAACACATGAATATCTATTCTGCGAACACATGTCATTTGCGGACAGTACGGACTCGAGGGTCACCTTTTTCGCTCCTCTTCCGAAGCTTCTCCTGCCGTTTACTCAGCGTACTCGTATCACTGGTGGATACATCCGAAGAGTCATTGGTCGAAGACCGACCAATCATGGGACCGACGAAGTTGCTCCAGATCTTGAATAACGCGTATAACGGAATCTTGAGCACACATCAACATCTTTCCCGGGAAAGAATCGGGAGTAAGACATACCAGCAGGTAGAAGCACCAAAACCATTCACCGAATGCACCACTTCCAACTTGGCACGCCCCTACAGGCCCACTAGTAAGCCAGAATAGTATTGGATCCGTCCTGAACGTACAAGTGACATATAAAATGTCAAAACACCACTCGATAACGCCAGGTTGATTGAGGTCTTGTCCGGAGGAAATAATTGCTCCAGTTGTCGGGTCACGCCGCGACGTCCCAATGCTCTCCAAATAACGGGACAGAAACAGCGCAGGTAGATAAGTCATGACGTATATAGCCAGCGAACCCTTTGAAGGAGGTACAGAGCCCCGCCTAAACAACAGACGAAGCAGAATCGATAGGATGGTAGGCAGGAACATCCCAAGACG
Organism: Pulveroboletus ravenelii; assembly: GCA_038090235.1. Taxonomy (NCBI): domain Eukaryota; kingdom Fungi; phylum Basidiomycota; class Agaricomycetes; order Boletales; family Boletaceae; genus Pulveroboletus; species Pulveroboletus ravenelii. The sequence goes on from JBBPMH010000480.1 coordinate 2,721, forward strand.
AAGGTTTCTGATAGTTTGTTCATTTTGCCCAGCTGGCGATATTAATCCTCTGTCATTCTTAGCAGTAAGGAGTAAATACCTATGCGTTTTGCTGCACCGTGAGCCATCTGCTCGTAAAAAAGCGATGGCTTGGATCAAAAGAAAAAGTGTGCAATTTAGGCCTTAAGGGCAGCGTGCGGCTACATCGTTTGACTGGCCCTGCTGACGTAAAGCGTCAGTACTCACAAGACTCGACTCGAGTTCTCTGGAGCGCGTCGCTTATATTATATATACGATCACAGTTTGCTATGGACGCCAGGCAAAAAGACAAAGGAGTCGTCGAATTAAGTCAAGAGACCCTGCAAGCCAACAAGGAACACTTGGATGCTCTAGGAGCATACACCCAGAAACTCGAAGTGGAGCTGGAAGTAGTCGACAAACTACTTGTATGTTGACCTGTCCTCTCTGAACGACATTTTTGGCTGAAGTAGATCTCAGGATGCTACCGACATCACCGATGAGTCTGATCTGGATGTGGGATGCTTCGTCACTATACCTGGTTCCGTTAGAGCAACAGCACCCATTGGAGCAAAGGACCTGTTGTCAACCGTATGTGTAGATCATTATATTACCTCCGTAAGATGACCCCCTCCTCAGGAATCCCCATTCCACGAAGATGCTCTAAAGCGCAGCCGTTATCAGGGCTTTAGTGAAGTACATCCAAGTAAATTTTGGTTTTGGTCCACCGATTATATCTGACGTGTCGTTCAGTGAAGACCAAGGAGTTGGAAGCACTCGCGGAGGCTGTACAAGCCGAGAGTTATCGCAAGCATGCGCTGGATATTCAAAAAAGGTGTGCCTATTATCATAGAGTTCGCTCATCGCTCACCTCTCTGATGGCAGAGGTTTCCAAGCGTTCCCGATAGCCGATGTACAAGCGATCCACACTCCCAGCTTAGATTCCAAAGATGTTGATTGGAATCGGGTTGCCGACAAGGTAACATCATCCCCTCACCTTACTGTGGGCTACTCAGTACTCATAGGTATCAGCTGCCTCTATGACCGCACGCACCGCAAGAGAATGCGAGATCCGATGGTTCGGAGAACAGCATCCTGAATTCAACCACGAACCTTGGGATCAAGAGGAAGTGCTGAAAGTCAAATCTCTCGCCAGTGAGTTCACAGACAGCCACCCAGATTGGGTGACCATAGCTGAGAGGCTAGGCGTGAGTCGCAATATCTCGAGAGCTTTCAGAAACATGATGGACGTGGTTTAGACCAGGCGAACACCGCTAGATTGCATGCGGCACGCGATCCCACGGAAGTCACACCAGTGGACCAAGGAAGCTGATGAGCGTCTTCTCAAAGCCACCCGTCTGTATGGGCACGACAACTGGCATCTTGGTTTGTTTATCTCTCTTCTCTTTCAATCTCTTGTTGATTGTGGTTGATTACAGTTGCACGCTATGTTTCAGAGGATGCGACTCCTTCACAATGTAGTCACAGGTTCCAGAGGGTTCTAGACGAGTCTATCAAGCACACGGCCTGGTCTCCAGAAGAAGATACTCGTCTCTCCGCCGCTGTTGCCGCTTATGGTTCGTCGTGGGTGGATGTCGCTGCTAATCTGCCCGGTCGCCACAACGATCAATGTCGAGAACGCTGGACCGAAAAAATAAATCCGCATATAAACAGATCTCGATGGTCCAAAGAGGAAGACAAGTGCTTGCTTGATTATGTACGTGAACACGAGAACGCATCCTGGAAGGAAATTTCTGGACGTCTCTGCAATGGGAGGACGGAAGCGATGGTAACGTAGCATTTCTCTCGTTATGTTGTGGATGTCAACGTCATTTCCCTAGTGTCGTAACCGATATGCAGTTCTGCAGAGGAGTGCTTCAGCAATACCCACAGTCAGTTCAGAGGTCCAGGTTGACCCAGTTGACCCAGTAGCTGTGACATCCGATTTTGCGTCAACGAGCTCAAGCATCCTTCGCTTCGAATCCTCTTGCCCTCCTCTACACCCCTGTCCAACGACACCGGCTCCCCTTCACACGGGCTATCAACATCCAAACCAATTCATATTCCTCGAGCCGGTAGTAAGTTCAAACCCCGAGTCACACAAATGTCGCAGGTCGCGCTCGCAACCCACAACACGATTCAAACTAACGACGACAAGTGGCATTCTGCGCTCGAACACTACGACTATGCCGCCATCGAAAAAGAGAAAAACGCAGTCGCGCATTGCAAGCGGTACAATAGCCCCGGCGGAGGCTCAACGAGAGTCCACGAGCTGAAGGTCGCGGCTAGAACGAGATCCGGGCTGATGCGTGCCTTGAATATCGACTCACTCGATTATGCTACACCTTATGCACCTTAGCCAGACACTGAGGGAATAATAAACAAAACAGCTCAACAAGACGAAAAACAAAGTGAAGAGAATAATGATATACCTATACCTACAGAAAGTGGCGGGGATCATTGTTGCGTCACCTTCCATCGTTTCCGCGGGTATGTTGATGCTTCGCAATTGACTATATGTCCAAGTAGTTCACCGTCCTCTTGCCCTAAATTGTCCTCTGTAGCCGTCAACAGGTTTTTTAAAGATTCCTGGACCAGTCCCGCAGTCTTTAGTTTGCGTTCAAGAGAAGGAAGAGCTGCCTTCTTGGGTGGTGATGCCTGAAGAAACATTCAGTCATGGGCAGGAAGCGACAGTCTGACTTGATAACGGACCGGCGTCTTCAGGTATGTATGTTTTGGTGGAAGAGGTGGGAAATGAGATGGGAGGGAACGCAACGTGATTGGTATAACTGGTGGTGCACCCTCGTCATCGGAGGGAAGTAGTTCTGGCGAGTCCTCGCGCGGCGAGGGAAACTCCAACGAGGATTCTGCCAATGTGCCTGGAAGCGAGTTTCAAACATAACAACTTGATAATCCACGGCCAATACTGACCAGCTGACTGAGAAGTAAGAGCGATGTTACGCAGCTCTTTCCCTTTAAGCCCTCTATCGTTGCATGCGAGGAGTACGTCCATCGCCACAGGCACCACCCTGTTGGCTAGATTTGCATATTCGTGGGCTTGTTCGTACAGCGCCTGGACGACTAGTGACGCAGAAGGAGCATTGGGAGGGGCCGAGACGACCCGAAAGGGAACGCACATGCAACCACCTCCAGCTCCAATGTCTCAAGCGCCCGAGGCTCGATGGACTCGAACCCCCCTGTCTTCAATTGCGACACGATCAATTTCCGAATCCCCTTGGACGCGATTTGCGGTGATATTTCGGGTATGTCTGGGGCGGTGGTCGGACCAGGAGACGGACTGGGGGGCTTGACTGGCTGGAGGGCATAGAGTGGATAGCCAGGTGGTGGCGGCGGGAAGTGGGCGGGGAAATGGGAAAGGGCGGCTGCGGCTGCCATTGGTTGGCCCGGGGGAATTGGGTAGGTTGGGTAGGGTGCTTGGTAAGTTCCATAAGGTGGATAGCCTGTGAAGACGGTCGCCATGGGGGGTCAGTGGCTGTAGGATGCTGGTTCTGACAAGCGGCGCCCGTGCGACTCGAACATCCGCGGGTCAAATCCTTTTCCGTTCCTTGCTCCTTCTTAGTCGCTTAGAGGTATCAGATAGAACTAGACGCCATCATGGGCCAATTCTCGTTTACACCAGCATCAGAGTCACTACCAAAACCCGCAGCTCTCCCGCAAGATACCTCAGTTCTGCAGTCCGGCTCGCTCCGTGGTAGTAGACCGGACATCGTGGGGCCCGATGCCCCAGAGGCACCGTGTCCAATCCGACTCGAGGGAACTGTACAGCATGGCTTCGGGAGAGGGAGCAAGGACCTCGGGTGTCCGACTGGTGTGTCCCTAACCTATCTGTCATCTCATTCCTCACAGTGCACGTTTCGTAGCCAACCTGCCCGACGAATCCATCGCGCACATATCCAACATCGCCAAGCCAGGGGTATATTATGGATATGCCCGTGTGTGCCCTGCGGACGATCGACCATCCGGGTTATCAGCCAAAGATCTCGTCGTGTTGCCCATGGTGATGAGCTTGGGGTGGAATCCGTTTTACAAGAATGAACGGATGACGGCAGTACGCACTGCGTGTTCTTGCAAGCTACACTACTCAACTGTTTCCGTCCAGGAGATCCATATCATGCACGAGTTCGATTCCGATTTTTATGGGTGCGAGTTAAAGACACTCGTACTGGGGTACATCCGCCCCGAATTTGATTACGTCTCCCGAGGCAAGTCTGTCACTTCCGCAACACGATGTCGAAATATTAATTTGAGACACAGAGGCGCTCATAGACGATATAGAAACCGATAAGAGAGTATCCCTTAATTCGTTAGCGAGGCCAGGTTACGAAGCATATGCCTCTGATCTATTTCTCAACGCCTGAGGCGTCGAGATGTCGTGTTATCACAGCTGTATACCATCCACGAGACCACCGAGGTATTCTACGCAAATATAGAGTGCATCCCGCACAGGTTCAACCTATTAAGATGCTAACAAAGGCAAAGCAAGGGCCGTCCACTTGGCAGAGTGAACAACGTATCGGAACCCGCAACTCTATACGCGTCTCTTCTTCCTCGACCTTGTCCCACCGATCTTTATCCTCGTTCTGTCCTCGACCTCGGTGACCAGCGGCCGTATCTTGTCCCCCTCGCTCGTCAAAAACACACCTTCGATCGCAAACCTGCCCTTTCCAAATCCTGCAAAATGCACCACAAGCGATATCCGGCCCTTTTCTTCGATGACTTGCTCCAGCCGTTGGAAGGCATGCACTGCACACTGATAACCCGCCTCGTGCGACTTGCGGTTTGCGCCCTTGAACCCACAACTACCACCGCTCCACCAACCTTGCGGCAGCAGTTTTCCATCAGGCCCGCAGAGGTATACCTTGGTGTTATTCCTCGAGAAGAGCCCATGGAAATGGTATTTTGGGAGTGTGGACGTGATGGTCCTGGACACCCGAGCGGACAGTTTGGATTGTGTGAGGGGGTTTGGAATGGCGTCATAAGGAATGGGTCCTGTTGGGGGAAAGTCGAGGTGTGGTGGTGTCGCGCGGGTAGGGGCGGTGTCTGGTAGTAGTGAAAAGGCTCTGAGAGGAGTCGCATTTGAACGCGATGAGCTACACAGGACCGGACGAGCGGTGGTGGCCCGCAGTGCAGAGGTCCATCGTAAGACCATTCTGTAGGCAAAAAGAGCTAGCTGCCGTGGGAAGGCAGCCTGAACGCCTCCAACAACTTCGGACATCACCGGAAGGCCATCTTCTACCCACTCCCCCTTCCTCGAAAACAATATGGGAGTATGTAGCGCTCTCGCATAACAAGCGTTTTGACCTGAACACGCCCATTTAGTTTTCCAGTGCATTTTACAATACGTTCGCGAGGCGGAACAGTACGTGGTTTGACCGCACTTGGAGTCTCAGTTCACATTTCGTGAAGGCGTCTTGGTTACCAGCATCTTTGCTGGCGCGTTTGCGTTTGGCGTCGGTTTCGACGTTGCCATTCAGTCGTTCTGGGATAACTGGAACAGGGGGGTGAGTTGTAGTAGTGGTACCTGTCGCGCGCGCTGACGAGGTTTCTGTCAGCGGCAATGGAAGGATATCCGTGCCAACTATGTCCAAAGCGACGACTCATGATGAGCCTCCATTACTGTAGATGTTTAGTTACGCTGGGTGTGATGTTCCGTCAATAGAACCACCATATCAGATCTCCCCGCATGCTCCTCGACCGTATACTTCCATTACCTGGCTTTTGGGTCATGCAGTGATTGCATGAGACAATGAATGTTCGTCGCAACAATGCAACGGTGTAGGACTAAGGGCATGGAGATACAAAAAAAGTGAGATGACAGATGGAGGATACGATACAAGGTTGAAACAGGTGGAGTGAGAGAGTCTAAACAAGGTGCGAATTGGAACGATGGCATAAGGAGGATGGAAAGGTTGATGAACACCGAGATGTAATATTGCGACACAATTATTATAACAGAACATCCAAACCTATGTGGATAGCATCCCTGGATCTTCACTGGGTTCCAGTGTACAGAAAATATCGTCAAAGATTTCCTTGCCATCCGTAACCAGGGGAGAGAGTTGCGAAGTATCGACCGAAGGGTCGTCCCGAGAAACTTTGATGCGCCGCATTCGCTCGTCATTCCAAATCTTCTCCAAAGTCTCTGTCAGATTCTTCAGGCCGAACAAGAACCCGCGGTCCGGTTCCTTGGGATAGTGGGGTGGAAAGCGAGCATAAACGATACCGCTATCGGCGTCGACTTCGGATAGGTACCCTTTGGAGCTTGACACCTGCTGGACTACTTCCCGGTTCGGAGGAGGTGGATGTGAAGCCCAGTCCCGTCCCGTGGTAGTGTGGGCGAAATCAACAATGCGAACGTTGACTTCTCCGCGTTTTCGTCTGCCTCCGGTCCGTCTACCTACAGGCCCTAAGAGCAGATCTTCACTGTGTGTCCGTCGCAGAGATGAACGGGCTGCGACCTGACTCCAGGACCGGGTTTGCGACCGCTCCAACGATTCCCCATGCTTACTCCGCGCCGAGGGGTGTTCGAGGGTTGACACCCGGAAAGCTTCCTGGGCATCGCGATCTCCATCGTATATTAGGAGGAGACTGCAGCCATAGAACCTGAAGCCTTTCAGCCGACTAATGATGCGTGCGAGCGCATACAACTTTTGAAGCAAGATTGGGATGTGCCAAACGAGGAGACGCTCGCCGTCATAAAGAAAAGAGGCGAGCAGTGATGGGAAATCTTCCGCGCGGATGTCACGACCCATGTATTTATCCTGTGTCATGTAAGTTTGTGTGGCGTGGTTCCAGACCTGTGAGTGGGTAGTCAGCATCCCGTGGGCGGCCGTGCCTGGATGAAAACGCACCTGCATACCACAAACACGGACGCCAAGAGGCCGACTTGTCGTTCGATCACATTTCTTGCGCTGACTTTTCTTCTTTCCCGGCGTCGCATCCATCCCATACTGCCTCGTTCCCATCTTCAAATCCAACACACAGGACCGCTTCAGACGCCCCGTCAAATCCTCCATGAGGATGAAGTGATGTTGGCGTGGCGGGGAATTGGCACTCTTGCCTGGCGACATTGGCTGACTCGGGGCTGCTGCAGAAGACAGATAGACAGCGGCCGAGTCTACAGGCCGTGAGCAGGACCTTCGCCGGGTAAGCAAACGTCGGATCCTATCCTCGCTGTCCAGTGCTACATTCGATCGTTCCTGGCTTACAATGTCATCCAGTTTATCATAGTCTATGTCAAAAGGGTTGTTTTGTCCATCGTGACCCATCTCGCCGTCGCTTCGCGTTCTTCGGAGAGCCGAGGTGTAACCGTTATTTCCCTGTTCTTTAAGCCGCTCCATTGGGTCGACACTCTCTTGGCGGGACCTGGAGCGTGGTCGCGGCGACGCCCGCAGCCCATGTCCTTGTTGAGAGGATGCCACCATTTCGTCCTCCAGGTGCGAGCCATCCAGCCACTGAGGTTTACAGCGACGATGGAAGCGGCGCAAGATGGTACTGAAGATATGGTCCTTTAACTTGGTATTCACGGTCGTTGAGCCGGTGCCTCCGAACCAGCTAGGTGGAGACTGTTGGGAACCGATGGATAATTCGGAGTGGAACGGGCGGAGGTCAGGTCGGCTGACCTGAGAGTCTTCCGATGCAATTACCCCCCACGCCGTCTTAGGGCCCACAAAAGCGTCCCGTGCCGCGGCTCCCGAACAGTATGGATCATCATCATCAAGCGGAATCGTTGGTAGGCGGGCGAGTGGGTGTCGCGTGGAACCTGGCTGACTTAACTTCACAGTATCCTGATTCTGTATCAAAGCTGGACTCGATGCTGTTGCATCAGAAAGCTGCGTCGAGTGCAATCGTCGGCGGGAACCCATGTCAGGTCTTGGCGACCCAGTATGAGAGGATGTACGATCGTGAAGGTAGCCTCGATGTAGCAACCATTTTGGGATGATATGACGGTTACGATCCAACGCGACCTCCGGCAGCTCTGCTTCTTCTATTGTCGCCTCTGATTCGATACCCTCCTGAGACAAGTTACCACGACTGGCATGCTCCACAGTCACATTGCTGAATGGGCAGTCATGCTCGCTGATGGCCCTCTGCACCACAGAGCCAGCGAAGTGCGACACAGAGGCGGGGAAGGAAGGAGATGATTCTGCGGTGGGAGGCGTTGGGGAGCCTTTGAGGACGCGTCGGTACGTCACCAACATGACACCCAGATATCGCGGGATGAAACCGAGGAGCGGTGGGGTTTCCCGCTCAACCGCCTCGTAGAATTGATTCTCTCGCGAAACGAGAGGCTGGGTGAGTTGATATCAGCAAATGCCACCGCACGTGCAACACGCTAACCTTGCATACAGCTCTTTTGGTGAATTTGTAGATAGCGCTGTGCCCACCAACCTGGTTGCGGAAAGGGCGCAAGGGGATGTGGGGAAGGCTTTCCTCTGAACCTCCGTACACCATATTCAAAGAGTCTGCGTTCCAAGGGTTGGGGCCATGGAAACCGGTGTCAGCTTCGGACGTGTAGGCGAGGGATGCTCGGATCTTCTCCCCTTCATCGAACGGACCAATTGATGCATCTACAACCTGGGAAAGCGAAAGTGGGTGTTCTGAAGTTCCAGATGTGGAGGAGATGTCTGACATCATTGATGAAGTTTCCCAAGCAGAGTCGTCATCAGTGGACCATGGCGAAACTGAACGACTGGGTGACGGAGGCACAGCGTGATGGGAGGTAATTGTAGATGGATATGGTGAAATATAAGTGGGAGTGGGCGACCGAGAGCGGGGCCGACTGAAATCAGAAAGGTGTGGACTGTTCAATTGGGGCCCATCCGTTACGTTGACATCTATGGAGGAACTGTATAGGGCCAAGGGAGGTATCCGATCGGTGGGCGAGCGGGATGGCGACGGAGAAGGAGGATAAGCTCGGGAGCAGGGTCGGATACAGGGGGATTGGGGGACCGTGATAAGCGAGGGCTCGGGTGAGTTGGGTTGCGGATCGAGGGTGGATAAATCGGATGCTCGCTGCCTGCGTCTTCCGCGGATAATCGGGTCTTGACGAGACGCGTCCTTGCGCCAGTGAGACGAATCGACGAAGGATGGGTCGTATATGAAGGACGGTGCGGGGAGAAAGTCGGGGTCCCACTTGGTATATGAGTCGAGACCTTCACGGGTTCGAACATTCTCCAAAGCGGTTGAGCTGCGTTCTCTTCGCAGGGCAGCGGTTTCCGGATCTGGCCAATCTGCTCGCTTCACAAATTCATATTTCGCTTCTGCAACGCCGTTGCCTGGGTGTGGGGTGGTAAGGCGGCGGTTTGCTAGTGTTACTGCAGGCTTTGGGATGTATGCCGACCTTTCCTCTGACTCTCTGAAGAGCTCGAGGGACTCGGCGACCTTGCGACGGATGCCAGTGATTGGGAGTGGCGAGGAAGGACAATGGTCGGATGAAGAGGAGGATACCGCCGAGCTGCGAGGGGTGTGGTGGTGTTGGGCTGGGCGAATGGGGACGGGCTCCTGGACGGGTTTGCGGGGGTTGTCGGGTGCGGGGAAGAAAGGGGATTGTGGGCGGGGGGAGGAGGGGGCGGTGATGTCGGTGGATGGGGGCGGGGAGGGAGGAAAGTAGAAGGGGCGACGGTGCCCGGACTGTAACATATTTGGTGGGACGAGAAAGCGATGTCGTCGCTGGGCGGGGGTGCAATAAAATTCAGTCGGAATATGACGATATGGAGGGACACGTGCTCTCGAAGTCGGATAGAGCTATTGTCTCTGATGACTCAGCGAGCCCATCCAACATCATCTTCTGCTCGTCGTCGATGGTCGCGGTCGCGTTCAGCGCAGACAACGCGCACAAGTTGACTGCTTCGATAACGGCTAGGAAGCGCTTACGTTCGGACTTTTTCTAGGTGGCCACGATGCCGTGCGGTGCCACGGGTCCTCGCGCACGTTTGTTCTCGCTACCACTCAGGGCCCACCACCTTCTTGCGTTCATTTGAATCGTCCGCTCGCCATTCTCGCATCCAATCGCTTCCTTGTAACATGCACACCCCCTTCGTAAGCCACTTATTTCTGTCCCACCGCCGTCCACTTCCCTCCAGCAACGTGCTTCGTGCTTGCCGGACCTTTCCGCTCCGTCCCGTGGCACCAAAGCCCTCCCGCATGAAAAACTACCCAATGAGAATGCCATCATAAAGCTTCAGCCCTTTCAAATTGCCGGCGCTTGATGTCGCATTGACCAAACTGTATTTCTTTCTCACGTCTCAGAACTCAGCCTATCTACAAATTCAAGCGCTGTAGCCGAGACCATCGACAGAAAAGGAAAGGTCCGATTTGGCCCCAACTACTGTCGTTAAGTGGTAACGCTACACAGCTCCGCCGAGCCGCCTGGTCTTTTCTCGACGCAGCTGCCTCATTCCTTCGGGTGTGCACGTTGTCCTAATGATTTGTAATAATTTGCTGATGACATAATATCTAAAACTCCGACAGCATATATAATGGGTGTTGCTGAGTTCAAATTGGGAATTTGCTCCTTTCACCCAAACTCCATCCCAAGCTTTTTCTGTTACCATGTACCCAGCTGATGGTATTATACCAAATCTCACTCAGCCCCATAATCAATCTGGGGAATCTATGTCTACCTTTTCTGGCTTAAATAACCTGTCCTGCAAATACTTACTAGGAAGGAGGGGTGCTATATTCAACTATGACATCTCATGCTCTTCAATCAAAAAAGCTGGTGTAGGCACAGACTTTTTGAAAGGGCAAAGGTTGGCTATGCATGTCAACACAAGACATGTGGCTTCACATCATCCTGGTCAACATGGAATATCACCACCCATACAAGTGAGTGTTATACACTAGCAATTTAAGTCAGTTTGACAAATTGATATATGTAATTTAGAGCAATATTAATCAGTCCTTGCTTCAGCCTGAGTGTAGTACTAGGGGAACACAATCAAAGCCAGCTGATGTCAGGAGCATCAAAACCAAGGACAGTGATATCCCAAGTCAAAACTGTAAGGAGTAATTTAAAGTAGAATCTTAAAATAATTATCTAACCCCTTTATTCTAGACCCAGCCATATTCTGTGACCAATCCAATAGTGATGCTATCACACATATCTCTGGCAGACAGGTTTCTGCCAACAATAATGCTTCTGGTAAATGTAAGTATTTTATATTCTGATTGAAACATTTTCTCATGATGTTATATCTTGTAGCCAAATCCATTTTCCATTCGAGGCAGCAAAAACAGAACAAGCCCTATACTATTCCATTAGCAGCAACACCATCTATTTTTCAATCAAATCATAGAACCAATGCTACTGCCTCAAGCAGTCTGGGTCAGGCATTTACTGGAAGTGTAATCCCAACACAATCTTCAAACAGAGCTCAGAGGTGGACAAAGGCTATAAAACATATTTGTGATGCTCGCAAGGAACAGCTACTGGAGCTTGAACTATTTGGTGATAAACCTGTATGTTTTTTTCTTTTCTTTTTCCAGACACATTGTATAGCTGACAATATATTTTAGAACTTTGCAGTAAATGCTCCAGAGCTGCTCAAGCAATTGAAGGATATCAACCAGAAGAAAAATCAGGTCACATATGAGGAGGAGCATGCTGCAGGTCTTATAGAGGCTATCTCAGAGGTCCTGGAGACCTGTGACAACTTGACAGAAAAGGAGACTGTCATGCTTGCTCGTAAAATCCTGGACAATCTTCTCCAGCGCTTCCAGGCTGTGCGCTTCCACAGCGACAGTCATTGATTGCGTAGCAGCCACAGCTTTCCCTGTGGTACTGTACCTGTACCTGTAAACTCAAACTTTGGAACATTAGCGACAGCAGTGCCAGTGAGATCTCCACTGAAACAGTCGTCCATCTATTCCAATATGGCGTACCTATATTTAGATTCTGAGGGCCTGGCCTATCCTGTATGGTTCTTCCACTACCCGCGACAGTCGATTGATCAGCTGTTAGCGAACCGGCGGTTGAGGCAGCGGCAGTTCAACTCGCAACCAACTGCGAGCCGCATACCAGCTGACCAGCTACGCGGACAGTTCTCCGCTCGGCATCCAAATTTATGGGCTTGATCAAGATTGTTGCCATGGGGTAGTACTTGTTTTGTGACTGTCACCGCCACCCATCATAAAGAGGCCCGTCCCCTGATGTGATATCCCAACATAAATCACACTGTTTTCGAGTCCCCACTCCGCACATGAAAGAGGTACGTCACAGCGCTCGTCAGGTCGGTCAACAGATCGAAGTGACGGGGGATCGTATGCCGACTATAGTCAAGCCATTGCTCATAATACGACCCGGAACATCGAGCCCAGGAAATGCGCCTCTGGTCATGGCATACTTCTCGAAAGTGATGCAGGTATTATCCTTTGTTCTAAAAATCCGCCTTTGAGGCGGGGGATCTTCTTCTTATATTGTATCGTTCATTCATCGTCGAGCAGGGTGCGTCTGATTGTCCATCTGTTATGATGTAAGATCAATGTGGAGAGGTCCATCGTAACTGGTAGGAGACGTAAATCTCTTACATTGATATATTATCGACAGTCTATCACTGGGAATACCCATAAGTAGGGTTATCATGCTAATAGATACCTAAGACTCGAGGCTTGGTGGGAGAGAATGTATTGTGATGTGCGTGTCGGCGTGGAGATCGTACAGACGACATGTGAACGTGACTAACCGGCATATGTGGTTGCGCCCGGGGCTATTCAAGAGTACAGGCTTGCGCCAAGTAGAGTAGAGCACCGGCCAATGCAAGAGAGGTATAGTAGGTCGGCGGTGTCAATGAGATGCGGATGCGATATTATATTACCGATTGCGATGGGAAGAAAAATCCAGCTCAGACTTAGAGAAAAATGCGATGCGAAACCCCAGGGTGAGCGTGAACGGTGCCGAGAACGGTCAGCAAACATCAACTTCAATGTCTTCGTCAATGGTTTGCGAACCCTGCGCCTGGCTTGGCTTAAAATTCAGCTCCGTCTTCACCTCAACCTCGTTTCCAAGCTTTCTTCTCTTTATGACCCGTCTATCTTCGGTATCTTCGTCGGCGACAACAATGACCGGGGTTTGCGATCCGCAATCGTCCGAAATTGGCACAGGAACAGGGGGCCTACTGTTCACTGAACATGCAACGCCCTCCTTAGCCTCTGCGGCAGAGAATTTAGTTGCTGACATACAAAAATCCGACACATCCGATGAAGTTACTCCAGTGGTCGGTGTCTTGGGAAGCGAGTGCGGGACCGTTAATCCTTGGGATGGCGGAATAGGAGTAGGAGATGTAGGGGTGGACTGTGCGGTTCTCATAGGCAATGGAACAGTAGTGAATGGATTGGACCGCTCCGATGTGTCGCCCTTTCCGGTTTTCGTCCCCCTCTTCTCTGCAGCACCAGTAACAGCTTTCTTCCTCTTCTTCTTGCCCATTTGTTCCTTCAGGTACCTTACGATGTGCCCCTGCAACACTTCCAACGCTTTCTGTGCCCCCATCTCCTCGAGTGCTTTGAGCTGCTCCGGCGCGAGAGAAGAAAAGATCATGGGAGAGAGAACGAGGGTATTGTTGTGCAATACAATAGGAGGTGGGTCCGGAGTGCCACTTGAAGGGTGAGACGATGGAACAGGGCCGACGATGATCGGTAGACAGACGGAAGAAGGGAGAGTAGCAAACGGCGTAGCCGAAGCGGAAGAAGACGAAGGAACACCGCTTGATAACGTTGACGAAGAGGGAACACATCCAGATAGTGGCGTGGAAATATTCGTAGGTATCCCAGCTCCCGATTCCAATCTTGGTCCAGGTGTGATAGAGCTCACCGTGGTGAGTAGCCCTTCAGCCGCTGCGGTTGAACCAATCTGAGATGGATCGGCCGGATTAGACCTCGTCTCTTGTGCGGCAGCCCCATCACCGATTCCTGTGACTACTGTTCTTGGCACAATCGTCAGTGGTCCTCCCAGTGCCCGCGCATGGGCCAAACCACCGACAGGTTGTCCTGGCGATGATGTCTGTATTCTGCTGAGAGGCGAAGCTAGAGGTGTCAATGTTAGTGGTGGAGGCAGCGGCCCCACACCTCCCTTTATACTCCGTTTGAGTGGCGGGTCGAGCGGGACTGCCTTATCTTTCTTCTTGGAGCCTTTACTGGTACCGTCCTTGCCACTGAGCGCAGGCGTTGACGATGACGCAGACAGAGACTGGGCCTGTGCGGCTGCACGAGCCTCCTGTTCTTCAAATGTATGCTCATACTGTGCGTCAACAGACCAGAAAAAACCTTTTCCATGCTCTCCAGTGCTACGCTCCATTTTCACGAACGCGCGTCCAGAAGACAAGTTGTGGCGGACGGAGTTCTGGGTGAATATGAAAAATACGTCAGTTCATCTGCAAACTCTAAGATTATTGGAGATACAAGAAAAGGGGCTCGAATACGTGAAGGGATATTGTATGCAGATTACACAGGGAAGGAAGAGGCTACGCACCTCCCAGCCAGCACCTTCGTTATAACGATACCAGTCATGATTATCCATCATCCAACCACAAATATCCTGCAATGTTGCTTTCCCTCCCATTGCTTTGATAGCCCGATAACAAAGTTGTGCGTACGTAAACGAGGGCTTTGGTGGCATTACATCAGGCTTCGGAGGTGGGTGAGAAGCTTTCTTGCGTTTCCTAAATGTCGGTGCTGTGGAAATGGGTAGGGAGGTGGACGTAGAAGAGGAAGGGGCTTTAGTGCGGGGGATTGCATTGGAATTTGGGAGCTGAGGATCGGGCGAACGCGGAGGTTTCGGCGGTGGTAACAAGGACGCTGAACGTGGCGAGGGAGAATGTGAAGGCAAGGATGATGGGGGGGAAATGGAAGTGATATCGACAGACGGAGAGCGGGCACGCTGAAGGGAAGAGACTGAAGACGGGGATGGGGAGTCTTCGAGTGCTGCCGGAGGGGGAAGTACGAAGTGGAAAGTTCGTGAGGCTATCTGAATCTGAGACCTGTGGCAGCATCATCGTAAGGGGCTCGGGGGGGAAGGGGTAGGAATGAGAAGCACCTCTCGCCCAGTGGCACCCTGCTACTGGCGCCGGACCAAACACCATCTACCCATGCACCATTACGCCCAATTACGACGAGAACGAAGCGCGCTTCCTCCTCCTCGTACTCTATCCTGGCGTGCAGTCGTGACACGCTCTTGAGTGGACCGAGATCGACGTCGACGGGATTATGAGTGGAAGGGGCAGTCTCTGTTCCGTCGGGGGAGGCGGACGAAGGGGGGAGGCACCTCCTGCCGATGGTGACGGTGAGGGTCTGAAGGAAGAAGGTAATGTTAGGGAAGACAAGGGAGTAGTAGGCGCTGATCCTGGCTGGGCCGCCGGGGGACGCATTGTCGGCGGGGATGGCGGGGAGGGGCTCGTGAGCGGGTTGCGGGGAGGTTATAGCAGAAGGGGACATCGAAGTCAGCGGCGGGAAGGTCAACGACGTGGCGGCGACGATGGGGTGAAGTCAAGCTCGCGACCCCTCCCGCAGGGGTCGGTGACTCCTGGAGTCATGTGACCAGCAAACGTGCGTGTGCGTCTACATTTATTATGCGCATGTAGGTACGACAATGCGATTGGTCGAATGATAGAATAAATAATACAGCACATTCATGCACCAATTGTCGCTCTCCCAAGTGCACCAGGAATAGACGATATCGAGCTCGGTGGGATAATCCCAACCTCGGTCACGACGGCCGTGATGCACGATGGCGGTGTCAAATCGTACAACGGACTCAAAACTGAGAGATTCGGTCGCGGCCTCGGGCTGTGTGGCTCACTGTGCGATGTCGAAGCTGTTGGAAATGGGGTCGGCGCTGTGGACAGGCATACTTGTCTCAGCGGACCTCCAAGTATGTCCCTGGGTGGTGCTTACCTAGCTCATTCTTGCTTACCCCATCCCAGCGAATTCCCTCCGCAAACTTGTATGTCTCACAACACACCACGACGGGAATGTTCCTTGACTTGACCATCATAGCAACCATCGCCGTTCCAGCTCGCGAAAGCACGGCACCATTCGCATGGAGAGAATGTGCACCGACAAACAACGTCGTTGTATGCGGTAAGACGGATGGGAGGGATGGTAAGAGAAGATATGTACAGGGAATTGATGCAGCCGTTAGAGATCGCAGTAACGCCTTGCCTGGGACAAGTTGTGCACGTCAATAGTTGCGTCAGGCTCGGCAGATGAAAAGAAGGTGTACCTTCCAGCATAGGTCGTGAGTCGACGACAACGACGGAAAATTGCTTGCCACACTCCCAGGCATGCAGTAATACTTTCTCGACCACCGATGATCTGCAAGCAAGGGTAATCGTATGCACGGAGACTGGCTCGCCGAGATGTACCAACCGTGCATATGTGAGAATGACATCGCCATCCTTGATCTTCTTCCCAGCTGTTTCCTGTATGACCTGGTCGGCAAGAAGGATCCGATCCCGAATGTAATTGTCGATTGTGTCACACAGTGCATCTTTGGCCTATAAACCGTTAGACGTGCGCGAAATCGAGAGCAAAAAGGGAACTGACGTCCTGTTCCGGCAAGTCGATATCTGAACCACTGATCTCGAGCTTGAGTTGTCTAATTGCATTGCCCATCGAGACTGACATGGGTCTCGCTGATACGAGGTGTGTGATCTGAGGTGAAAGATGCGTCATGAGGTGACGGGAAAGTGTATTATTGCGAGGTGTCATGTAGCTCTGGATGACCTGGTAGTTGGATCAGCGGCGGAAACAGACAGGTCAAGACATCCGTCGGCCAGGCTGAGAGGAGATGGACATACTGTCTTGAATGCGGTCAACATTGCGATACACCTGGCATTTGCGCCGGTGATCTTGAACTCCGCAAACTGCAAACCAAGTCTTGTGATGGCAGGATGGATGTCGCCCTTGGTGATGGTAAGTGGTTTCGGGGAGCTGAAGTGGGAAAAGATGCGCAATCCGCGAGGTGTCTCGTCAAACTGGGCACTGGGGTGTAGGGCCTCCTTGGGCTCGCCCTTTCCGTGCTTTGTGGTGGGTTCCTTTCCGGACTTCTTGGGAGTAGCAGTAGGGGGTGCGGTGCCTTTACCGCTTATACTGGGATTTTGCTTATGGGAGGGGGCTGGCTTAGAGACGGGCGAGTCTGCGGCAGCCTTGGTTGCGGCCTTTGCGGCCCGCTGTGCCTCCTGCTGCTCGCGGCGCTCTGCCTTTGTCATTTGCTTTTGGGACTTGGGTGGGCCGGGGGCGGAGGGGTTGGGCTGCGGTGAGGACATGTCTTTGGGGAGAGATTCGGTTACTGCGGATGTGAGTTTGAAGGCGGTGATGGGAATCGTGATCGTCTCTGTCGTCGACATAGTGCGATTGACGTCGATGTGAGCGCTGTTGAGCCCCTTGTCATCTCCTGGGCACTTGGTCGACCGAGTCATTTACGTCCATCATGGGAATATATCATGTAACAATTTCCACTTTTGGAAATATAGGCGCTCAACGTGCGCATTGTCCACCGCCCCAACGTCGACGGCGCCGACAGCCTTTTTTTCCTCTTTGCCTCGTGCAACGACGGTGACGACGCCATACCCATGGTTTGTCCATACTCATCCGTTGCCTTCGCTCGCTCAAACGTCCCTTCCAGGGTGTCCCTGCATTATTCCGTTGGCTCAGCAAAAAATATCCAAAGATCGGTCTGTCTCTACAGTTTATCCTCTAAAACATTGCAACCAAGCTGTCTTTCACTAGTTACATCTGTCCGGGAAGAAGAAGATGTGGAGGTCCCGGATGCCCTCGGTGAGCTTATCAAGCTCCCCGTCGACACTTCCACCCCAAATCCAAACGGTGTCGAGTTTGACAACCTTTATCTTGATATGAATGGCATCGTGCGTCTCAAGCCCTTTCCTCATTATTTAATTCATGATATCCCAGGTACATCCGTGCACACATCCGGAGGGCAAGGCGTGTCCACCACTCATGCTCTGGACAACTGAATCGCTAACTTCATTTCTTAGCCACCACCCGAGACCGAAGAAGAAATGATGGTCGAAGTGTTCAAGTACACTAGCCGCGTTGTAAACATGGTCAGACCGCGAAAACTCCTTTTCATGGCAATTGGTGTGTGCACAACCGTCTTCGTCCGAGTGTCGCTCATATCTCTTCTAGATGGCGTAGCTCCCCGCGCAAAGATGAACCAGCAACGCTCGCGTCGTTTCAGGTCTGCTCAAGAAGCAAAGGACAAGGCTGAAGCTCGCAGACTGGCGGTCGCTGAATGGGAGGGTATGTTCCATCCAACTTTCCGAATCACAAATCTCACATTTCCCTTTTTGTGCTATAAGCAATGGGCAAAGTCATCAGCGACGAAGAGAAGCACAAAGAAGCATGGGATTCGAATGCCATCACCCCCGGAACCCCTTTCATGGATCTCCTCGCAGCCTCCTTGAGATATTGGGTTGTCGAAAAGATGAACACCGATCCCGGTTGGAAAGATGTACGTTTTCTTATTCCCACTACCAAGTATTGTTTGATCTGCCCTCTTAGCTCCAAGTGCTTATATCAGATGCGAGTGTACCCGGGGAAGGAGAGCATAAAATCATGGATTTCATCCGGAGACAGCGTTCAAACCAAGGTCATGATCCTAACACGAAGCATGTTATTTACGGCCTAGTATGTTTGCGTCCTGCCCCGTACTCACATCTTCTAACGAGCTTTATCTTTTCTCAGGACGCTGATCTCATTATGCTTGCACTCGCAACACATGAGCCGTATTTTCGCGTGCTACGAGAAGACGTCTTTGCTCAGGACAAATCGAATGCCTGTCGGATTTGTGGTGAAGAGGGACACTATGCTGCACAATGTCCTGGACCTAAACCGGATGCCCTCATCGACAAACCGAAACCTACCCCTCCTGAGAAAAAGCCATTCATATTCCTTGATGTTTCCATCCTGCGAGAATATCTTGAAACGGAGCTTTTTGTCTCCCAAGCGCCGTTTTCTTTCAACTTCGAGCAAGCGATTGATGATTGGGTATTGCTGATCTTCTTCGTGGGCAATGATTTCTTGCCACATCTACCTAGCTTGGACATCAGAGAAGGCGCGATTGATACATTATTGAGCATCTGGAAAATGGAGCTGCCCAGGATGGGCGGGTACTTGACGGATCACGGCAGGTTGGTGCTTGAGAGGGCAGAGATAATCCTGGAAGGACTAGCAAGGAGAGAAGATGGTATATTCAGAAGAAGGCAGGAAGGTGTGTGTTGCCGGTTTCCTTCTTGGACCCACCTGGCCGGAAGGAATCCAGAATTTAATTGGATGCCCAAGGCTAACCCTATGCCTTAGCCGAGAATCGACAGGATCATGAATCCAAGCGGCGTCGTATTGATAACAATAACAAAGATGCCAGTGGACCCCCTAACATTCGTAATGCATCTGGTCCCTCGCCTGCTCTCGGCATCAATGGACCGGTTTATAATAACTTCCCGGCAAAAGCAGACTCGATAGGACTCGGTGCAAGTGCAACAGCGCAGTCAAAGTCTAATGCGCCCGCCGCCGCACAGGCGTTGGGAGGCAGCAATCGGGATGTGGTCGCGAATCGTGCAGCGATCAGGCTGGCGAACATGAGTGCAGCAGAAGTTCTGAAAGCTGAGTTGGCCGGACTGGTTCCCGTGAAATCCAGTGCATCTTCCGTATCGACGACGAAAGCGCAGGCACCTGAATTTGATGTTTCAGATTCAGCCTCTGATTTCGATGTTCCCGGCCTTGGAAACGTAGACCCCCCTGCCACAGCATCCCTATTACATTCAGAGACGTTGGATGAGTCTATTGTATCCGTTTCTACGGCCACAAAACGATCCATAACAGATGTTGAGGTCGAAGATGCGCAAATCGACATCGAGGAGGACATCGTTGTCGAGGGTGAGAACGATAGCTCGGTCGAGGAGGAGTCCTCTTATTCTATGGTTGTTCGCGCCGATGGCTCTGTTGAGCAGGCAGATAACGTCAGGTACGGGAGCACTTTGTGGGATTTCGCTCTACCCCAAGGAATCTCACCAGCGTTCGTGTGATTTCAGGTTATATGAATCGGGTTATAAGGAACGTTATTATCAGCAAAAGTTTGGTGTCACGACCTCCGACACCGACTTTAGGAGAATGTTTGTCACCGTCTCGTGTCCATATACTGCTCTAATATTTTTTATCAGGATAACTCAATACTACATGGAGGGTCTTGCATGGGTCTTGCAATATTACTATCAGGGGGTAACTTATAACCTGAAAGTCTGTAAGAGCAAAGATCTAATTTCCTTGACAGACACCCTCCTGGCAGTGGTATTATCCTTTTCATTTTGCGCCCTTTGCATCGGATTTCGAGGGTCTCAAGGACATGAAGATCAGTTTCACCCTTGGTCAACCATTTAAGCCTTATGAACAACTTATGGGGGTGTTTCCCCCTGCCTCAAAGAAGCATATTCCTGCCATCTTCCACGACCTTATGACTGAACCCACTTCGCCTATAATCGACTTTTATCCGACTTCTTTTCAGATTGATATGAATGGGAAGAAAATGTTATGGCAGGGTGTTGCTCTACTGCCCTTCATTGAAGAAAAAAGACTCCTGGATGCCATGTCGGAGAGGTATCCGTCACTCACTGAGGATGAAGTGAGAAGGAACAGTTGGGGCAATGACGTGATGTATGTGTCGGATGAGCATAGGCTGTACCCATTTTTCGAAAGCCTCTACGGAAAGCGGAAAGACAAGCAGGTCAATCATGTCCTATATTTTCACCGCCAAGTCATCTGATCCCAACTTGTGTAGCCGGTGCCGATGCCAATCAAAGACTCCAAGGGCATTAGCGGTAGTGCACTCCCGAATCCTGAGTGCATCCCGGGATCGACTTTCTACTCTCCGTTGACACCGGTGGATCTCCCCGACATCAAGAACGATCGATCATTATCAGTTTTCTACTTTTTCCCGAAGCAGTTAACCCCTCACCGTTCGATACTGTTACACGGTGTGCGCAAGCCCCCACGAGAACTCACTCCTGAAGACTTGGATCCTCGCACCAGACGCAACGCACGCGGGGGCCGTGGAGGGATGGACCGCGGTGGTGGGCGGGGTGGCCCTCACAATCGTAACTCGCATGGAAATGGCCCTGCTCCTGGCGGCCATGGCAACTCGAACGGATACCAGTCATCGTATGGACAACCGGCGAGACAGTCCTATCTACCGCCATCACAAGGTTTTGGTGGACACGGATGGAATGGCAGGCCGCCGATGCAAAACTATGGTGGCCCTGGCGGTGGCTCCCACGGGCATTCGCGGGGTGGACCACACCGCGGGGGTCACAGGGGCGGATATGGACAGCCCAGCCATTCTCAGTCGTACGGACGGGGAGGGTATGCTGGCGGGAGTGGTGGTGGTGGTGGTGGTGGTGGTGGTGGTGGCAATGGCAGTTCAGGGGGTTATGGTGGTTACGGATCCTCGGGCGGGCATGGTCGCGGTGGATACGGTGGTGGATACGGCGGGAGCGGAGGCCCACCATACGGAGCTCCAAGAGGCAGGGGGCGTGGTGGTTGGTGACACTAATTTATTCTTGTATATTCACCACTAATGCTCTCTATGAATGATGCTGCGACACGGTGCACGGAGTATGTACCGAAACCTGTTTATCATTCATTGTATCATACAAAACATTCCGAGACGCGATACATGGACGGTATTTTCTAGTTAAGACAAACCTGTGAATTGCTCGTAAACTCTGGACATTGCGAAAACCTCGTTCAAAGATGGTTAGGCGTAGTAGCCGTGTTGGCCGGGATTGGGCATGTCTCTGGGATGCACGTACGTCAGATAAAGGACATACGACCTCTCGAGCTCCTTGGCCTTCTTGCGGAGTTTCTTCTCCCTCCTGCGCCTCCTTTTCTCCTCCTTTTTCTCCCTGCGCCGCCTCTTGGACTCTGCCAGGTCGACACCGCGACCATACCCTGCATACCTATCAGACTCGGACTCGGACTCGGACTCCGAAGACGACGAATCATCAGAAGAGTCCGCGTGGAAGCCGGGCAAGTTGTAGTCGACAGTACCAGCGTTAACACCCGAGCGGCGCTCACGACCCTTGTACAACACAACTTCAACCCGGCGCGTGAGGAAGAAGCTCGTGTTCCAAAGATCAATCAGATCCGCCACGAGGGAGGATCGCTTGGGCAT
>JBBPMH010000481.1:0-24897 GCA_038090235.1 Pulveroboletus ravenelii
GAACGCACTCCAGGATGCTGGTATTACGCATCAGCTCTCCTCCCCTTACAGCCATCAGCAGAACGGGAAGGCGGAACGGGCCTTGCGCACCCTTCAGGGTCGTGCCCTGGCCATGTTAGAGGCTGCATGCCTGCCTTCCTATCTTTGGGGCGAAGCTATCTTGACTGCGGGATATTTGTGGAACCGGATGGAGTCCTCCACCTTGCCCTCTGGAAAGACTCCTTTCGAGATGGTGAACAGTCGTAAGCCAGATTTGGCCCACCTCTGGGTTTTTGGCTCTCTTTGTTGGGCCCGCATTCCCTTGGAGTTGCAGAGGAAGTTAGGTCCACGGTCTCGGCAGGCGGTCTTCATGGGCTATCAGGATGGTGTGAAGGGTTATCATGTGTGTGATCGCTCCTCTGGGGCCTTTTTCACTGCTCGCGATGTCATCTTCGATGAGTGGCCCTCCTCCCTGACTAGCGACAGCTCGGATGAAGAGGAGGATGCTTCCTTGCCCACCTTTACTTCTCCCCCTGCCCCCTCCTCCTCGCTTGTCCCTCTGTCTTCACCTCCCCCGGTTGTCCCTGCTCCGGAACAGGGACCCCGACGCTCTAGCAGACAGCGCAACCTGACAGAGAAGGGGGCTGCATGGGCTGCAGAGTTAGCCACCACCTGTGCTCGCCTGGATTCTCTGGCCGAGCGTCGGGCCGCTATCGTTCAGGGAGCAGCTGATCCGCCACCTGTGGTTCTGGAGGAAGTTGATCAGCTCCGCAACGTGGAGGACAATGAGGATGTCCCTGAGGTTGTGGCTAACGTGATCATAGAGGAACAGGCTCACCTTGCCCTGCACAGTGACAAACGGCATGATCCCACAGCACCAGGCTACGATATGGGCTTGCCGCCGGCCACTTACGATGAGGCGATGCTTCGTCCCGATCACACTGAGTGGTTGGTGGCCATGCAGACCGAACTCCAGACTATGAAAGACATGAATGTATTTAAGGTCATGCACCTGCCACAGGAGAGGAAAGCCATTGGTTGCCGCTGGGTCTTAGAGTTCAAGGAAGACAACAAGGGCGGTTCCAAATACAAAGCCAGGTTAGTCATGCAGGGGTTCTCACAGGTCCCTGGTGTAGATTATGGGGCTACCTTTGCCCCAGTGGTCAAACCGGTGACCATCCATTTACTGGTCGCTCTCGCTGCTCAACATGACTGGGAGCTGGACACGTTCGATGCGAAGCGGGCGTTCCTTTGGGGGGTCCTCAAGGAGGAAATTTATATGCGACAGCCTAAGGGTTTTGAGCAGGGGGACTGGCGTGAGGTTGTCTGGCTCATGCTGCGCAGCATTTACGGTCTGAAGCAGTCTGCTTTGGAGTGGTATGAGCAGGTCTGCACGGTGATGTCCGATCTCGGTTTCACTTGTGCTGAATCTAACCATGCTCTCTTCTACTACGATGAAGTTGATTGTGCGGCCTCGTCTGTTCGCATCCATTGTTTTGTGGGTTGGCATGTTGACGATGGAATGGCCGCCTCGACTTCTCGCCCCTTCCTGCAACGTGTTAAGTCTAGCATTGCGGAGTGCTTTGGCCTCAAGGACTTGGGCCCCATCGCGAAGTACCTGGGCATGCAGTTTGAGCAAGACCATCCTCGCCGGATTATGTGGGTCCATCAGTCAGAGTATATATCCTTCTTGCTCCAGGAGTACGACCTGTCGGCATGTTCTCCAGTGCACCTCCCCGCTGACCCAAAGTGCCTTTTCGGCCCCCCCGATGTGACTCTTCCGCCAGTCCCAGACCTCTGGTCAGCTTACTTGAAGATTGTCGGCGAGCTCATATATCTCGTGGTGAACACGCGTCCTGATGTCTCTTATGTCATCAATGCCCTAGCTCAGCACAATGGCGGTCCCGAGCTGCATCACTTTGCAGCCGCCAAGCGCGTCTTGCGCTATCTGGTGGGCACGCTTGACTTACGGCTCCGTTATGGTCCCGACCCGGCCGATGCACGTCTGTTCGCTTTCGCTGACGCCAGTTGGGCCAACGAAGTGGGTCGTTGGTCTGTCTCGGGCTACACCTGGTACTACACCGGGGGCCTGATCTCTCACGTTTCAAAGAAGCAATCCATGGTGGCCCTCTCCTCTACCGAGGCAGAGTACATTGCCTCCGCGCACGTGGTCCAGGAGGGCCTGTGGCTTCGCTCACTCTTCGTCGAGCTCCGTGTCCCCTTCACCTCGCCCGTCCCGGTCTATCTGGACAATACCGGCGCGATCGCCCTGTCCTCCGTGGCCAAATTCCACCAGCATACGAAACACATCAACTTACGGTATCACTTTATACGTTTTCATGTGGATGATGGCTCTTTTGTTCTTATTTGGGTCCCTTCTCATCACAATGTTGCCGATATTCTTACGAAGGCCTTGCCGCGTCCGGCTTTCAGTTCCATGCGGGATTCTCTTGGACTCCTGCCTCGCTGAGGGGGTGTGTTAGCGCTTCTTCCGTTTGCATCTTGCCATTCGTCCCATCATGTAATACAGACCATAACACTTTACATAATCCCGCATAGATTAGATTTGAGTTCTTCCTTTCTCTCTTTCCTCAGCGTTCTATCACTCTTGTGATGACCGCTGAGGTATGTTCTCTGCATTCAGATTCATCCAGTAGCTTACACAATTACCTAGCACACTCACGTACTAGGTAATATAGCGTTCTATCACTCTTGTGACGACCGCTGAGCGCACTCGCGTACTAGCTCGTTTATACTTTGTGGAAAAAGAGATGGGCAATTCCTTTGGCGGTGACGGATTTCTTAGTTGGGCACAGAATCACCCCCTTAGTAAGCCCATGGTCAACCACGACCAGAAGACTATCAAACCCATCGGACGGGGGAAGGTCCGTGATCAGATCACAGGACAGTTGCTGGAAGGGGCGGGTGCAGGAGGAGGGGATAGAGGTCAAGGGAGCGACCGTAGGATGCGTATTGACCTTGTTTTGCTGGCAGAGGGCGCAACCCTGGACATAGTTTCGGACAAAGGAGGCCAGGCCGGGCCACCAGAAGTCATGAGAAACAAGTTGACGGGTTTTGAGAAAACCAGGGTGGCCGGCGGAGGGGTGGTCGTGGCAGGCGGACACAGCAGCACGACGATGGGAGTCAGGTAGGTAGACACAGCCATGGTAGGTGAGAATGCTGGCATCGAACTTCCAATCCGAGAGATGGGAGTGGAATTGTGAAGGAACCGTGCCTTCAAGGGCGTGGAGCACATTAAGCATGAGGGGGTCAGTAGCGGACGAGGCAGTGACTTTCGCAGAGAGGTCCGTGTCAATCAAGTTTATAAAGAGGTTGGCTGGAAGGAGAGTGACATCCACATTATCGTCGTCATCATCTGTGACATGATCCGGTCGGTGGGAGAGAGCATCGGGGGTGGCTAGGGAGGATCCAGGGACATGGGTGAAGTGGAGGTCAAAGTTGGCGAGGTCGAGAAGCCAGCGGGCTTGTTGTTGGTTGAGTTTGTGTGGCTCCCAGAAGTAAGTGAGGTTTTTGTGGTCGGTTAGGACGTCCACTGGGAATGCCGAGCCATGTAGATGGTGACGCCAGATTTTGAGCGTGCAGATGATGGCGAGGAGCTCTTGGTCATATATGTTGTAGTTTCTTTCGGCAGGGGAGAGGGATTGGGAGAGGTAGGCACAAGGTTTGAGATCACTGTTGCCATCCGGTTGAAGGAGGATTCCCCCAGTTGCCCACTTGGAAGCGTCAGTGGAGATGGCAAAAGGTCGAGTGGGGTCGGGTAACTGGAGGACGGGTTCGGCGAGGAAGGCATTCTTTAACGCTTGGAAGGTGGCTTCGCAAGATGTCGACCAGTTCCAAGGATGGTCCTTTTTGGTGAGGTCAAGGAGGGGTCGGGCGACAGTGGAGTAGTCCGGGACGAATCATCGGTAGAAGTTGGCAAAGCCAAGGAAAGATCGGACGTCTTTGACTTTGGTGGGAGTAGGCCAGTCCGCAATTCCTGCCAGTTTGACGGGGTCCATGGCAAGTTCACCAGGTTTGACTACCATGCCGAGGTATTCCACCTGAGCTGCAGCAAACTTGCATTTCTTGAGTTTGAGATGGAGGTCAAGCTCCTCCATACGTTTTAGGACGCGACGGGTCCGGTCGGTGTGAGTTTGTTCATCTGGGAAAAAGATGAGAAGGTCGTCCATGTAAATGACTAACCACCCTTCAGCAATGAGGTCGTGGAAGGAGTCGTTCATGAACCGTTGGAAGGTGGCTGGTGAGTTGGTAAGCCCAAAGAACATTATGGTTGGTTCGAAGAGTCCTTTATGTGTGGTGAAGGCGGCTTTCCAACAGTCGGACTCCTTGATTCAGACGTTGTTATATCCCCATCGGACATCGAATTTAGTGAAGACTTTTGCGCCTTGCAGGCGATCCACGAGATCCGATATGAGTGGTAGGGGGTAGGTATCACGAACCGTATGTTGGTTTAGGTATCGATAGTCCTGGCAGGGACGAAGTTTCCCGTCTTTCTTTTTGACGAAGAAGAAGGGGGACGACTGGGGTGATTTTGATGGGTGGATTTTTCCTGAATGGAGGTTTTCCTCCAGGAACTCCTCCATAGCTTTCTTTTCCTCTTTGGTGAGGGAGTAAAGCTTGGCGGATCTTGGTTTGAAAGTTTCATCCAACTCAATGGAGTGGTCGCAAGATCAGGTCAGAGGGACGTGGTCAGCAGATTCCTTGGTGAATACTGATGCGAAGTCAGCGAATTCCGGGGGAAGTACAGTAGTCTTCTTCTCTGGGAGGGCGTGAATGGCTAAATCGGTGGCTGTGGTCAGTTTTCGGACCATTTCCGCCTCCTCCCAAGTTTTCCATTCGGAGTGAGTAGGGAATCTTCCCCCTTTGTCATAGTTCAGGTAGACGTAAAGGTCCTTGTCCCATTTTTCATCGGTGTTGATGTGTCGGATGTGATGGGAATTAGGGCGAGGCGTCTTTCAAGCGGCATGTTCCATAAGCCACTTGTCCAGCATTGGGTTGGGCGTTCCTTGGGGGGAACCTCTCGGTCCAGTTTCTGGTAGGGATTCTGAGATAGGGAGGGAAAGCGTGTACATTGGCCAGTCGATGGTGGGATTATTTTTCTTAAGCCAGGTCATTCCTAGTATGACCAGAGTGTCTCCAAGGTGCATTACACTGAATTCTTCAGAGTAGCAGAGGTCGGCTAGACAGAAATCTAGGGTGACAGTGAACTTTATTTCTCCACAGCGGTTGGGGGTTGAGTCGGTGTTTCGTACTGGGATGGGTTGAGGAAGTCGGGTCATAGGGAGTCGGTGTTTCTTTGCGAACTCCCAGTCTATGCAGGAGCAACTTGCTCTGGAATTGAGGACGGTGCAGGTTCTAATGTCTTTTGTTTTAGGTGCAAGGATGAGGGGCAGGATAATGGCTTTCGATTTCCTTGCTACTAATACATGGGAGTTAGGAGAAGTTTGCATCAGAGGAACTTCTTCTTTTAAAAAGATGAATCCCAGCTTCTGAATGTTACTCTTTTCACATTCTCCCCTTTCTCTTCTTCTTCATCTTCAATTTCTTGAAGTTTGGGGAGGTCGTCAGTTTTTACCCTTTTTACCTGTTGAGGTTGGGGTTTGTTGTTAGCGAATGTTGGGCATTTGTTGGACATGTGTCCCGGTTGGCAGCAGTGGAAGCAAAGCTTCTTTTCAAAGCAACATTTCCTTTCGGCAGGGGTTAACTTGCCTACTTGGATAATGTCTACATTCATGGCGTCTGGGTCTCGGGTGGTGGCGGCGGTTGCTTTTCCCTGGGCCTGGGAGAAGTAGGTGAACTTGGTCCGACTTCCATGGTTGAACGCTTCAGCTCACTCCCAGTGGGTGACAAAGTGTACTGCTTTGGTGTACCAGGATTCTATTTTCTCCGGAACAAAGTCCATGGCGAAAATCTGTTGTTGGACAGTTTCTGGGAGTCCTTCTGCGAAGAAGGCGATAAGAACGTCTTCTTCAGTTACTCCACTGACGGCTACTTGGTTTTTGAACTCAGCGATGTAGGCATTGAGATCTTCAATTTTTCGAACCTTGGTACGTGCCAGCCAGTGGATGGCTTGGGCTTTGGTGTCCTCGTGTTCAAATGTACCTTTAAATTCAACTACAAATTCAACCCAGGCTCCGAACTTCCCATTAGCTAGGACTTTGGTTCGGAATGTGTTTGCCCAGGTTGAGGCGGATCCCTTGGTCATGAAGGAGAGAGCGAAGGCGATGTAGAGCGCAGCGTGTCTCTACGTTTGAATTCACTATTTTTCAACCGGTACAGTGCCTCTACCCTTTCACCATTCCATTCCGTTTGCTACCTGTTTACCGTTACTTCACCTTTCCTTACATACGACTGACCAGACTACCGGACTACTACCAGACTACCACCGGACCCCAGGCAGTACCTTGTGCTGCGTCAGCAGCTTCACTTCATTACCTTCAGGTACCGTTTATGCTTCCCTCTTGAATTTTATCCTTTATTTCCACCGTTTCCTTTGTTCCTTGATGACACGGACTACACTTCCACTACTACCACCGACGTCTCGGACTATTTAGTCATTCTACCGTACCTTACAGAGTCCCGGGAATGCCCGGACTATAAGGAATGTACCTAGTCCTGAATAGGACAGCTCCCGTTTGGCTCACAACTACTGTCTACCGTTTGACCGACCGCTCATCGCCCACCGTTTACTGTCACCATCACCGTTCTCTATCATCCACCGCACCGTTCTATCGCTCATCACTCTGCTAGTCCACCCGGACTATCGGAATACAGGTACAAGTAGTCCAGAGACCTCGTTCTCTCACTTCCCTTTCTTTGAGTCCCTTTAGGGTCGAGTGCACCATGCCCCTAGACCCACTTACCACTCATCCTGCCCCCCACAGACAGGATCAGTGTTCTTCAGCAATTCGCTTATCATCGTTGTTATAGATTTCCTTGTTGATCATAAGGTAGATATCGATGGAATTGAGCCATGGGATTGCTTTGGCATAGGTTCCATTGAAGTCATCAGGTTTAGAGAGACATAGTTAGGTAGGTTTGTTTGACATGGGGGATGGGGGACAGGAGAATGGGGGTGGGGTTGGTGGTCTGCGAGGGGGTTGGTTTTGTCTGGCACGCCACTCGTCTCTTTGTCGATGTAACTCCTTGGTTTCTAGGTGAGGGTAGACTGGTTGTCGGGTAGTTGGGGTTGGAGATGGGGGAGTTGGTTCTCGGGGAAGGGAGAGTCCAGCCGAAAGGTGTTGGGCAAGCTCAGTGTCCTCCTGTTGTTCAGCAACAGAGGAGATGGGTATGTCAGGGGACGGTGAACGTCGTTCCTCACTTGGCTGTGGATCAGGATTGGACTCGTCGGTGTCTCTGGTGGTTTCTCGGGCGGGTCTGAGAAGGTTATCGAAGGACGAGGTTTGACGAGGTTGGGGTGCTCGTGGCGACTGGGGTTGTCGTGACAATGAGGGGCATTGGGGTGGTCGGTTGGAGGAAATGTTGGCGGCTTAGGCGGTGCTAGCCACGACTGTAGAGCTTAGATCTTCTGTTACGCTTGATCCCGAAAGGTCAAGCGTGAACTCGGCTTGAGGAGCGAGGACAAGGAGAACCGTTAGTGAGCAGCTACAGTGAGACGAGGATGAGGGACGTTTGCCTGCGACCGGCAGGGCCAAGGGTTCATCCGGCAATTTAGCCGATGAAGGTTCAAGGTTGAGGATCTTGCCTAGCGACTTGCTAGCAAGGGGACAAGAGTAAGAGCTGAGCGCTCAGTCAAGTGTTGAGCGAAGACACGTAGAGGAAGCAAGTATATTGCCGAGTAGATCTAAGCTAAGTTGACAGGTAGACCTATGAGGGTTTTTATAGTACTTTGGGAAACAACAAGGTAAAATGAGGACAACGAGGAAACAACAAGGATTGGTAAACGCATGAGTAAACCAACGAATAGCAAAAGGAACTCAGTGACTAATGATGGAACTACGAGCCTGATACGAGAGAATCGGATGAGGAGGCTAATGTCCAATGACAAATGGTGGAAGTGAAGTGGAAACAAGTCAAGAAACAAAGTAAAACGTAACAAGTACAAGGTCAAAAAGGTCATAGACTCTCAAAAAAGACGAGGAAAAACGGAATACCTTGTACATTGGAAAGGGTACTCTCGAGAAGAGAGAACTTGGGAGCCTCAGGGGCATCTGAAGAACGCTCTGAACGCTCTCCATAAATACCATCACGACAACCCTCTCACCATTCGCATGATAGATGAATCGATATGCGACTGCAATACCTGCCTTTTCAAGGCTCCCTTATTCCTCACTCCAGCTTTCAAATCTTTCGCCACCTCCCTCGTAAGAATTCCCGCTTCCTGTTTTGAACTTCCTCCTGCTGCTCCGGAGGATCAGCCTTGAAAAGGGGGTAATGTCACGACCTCACTTTAATCCACTTTATCATTTCACATTTCACTCTTTCACAATCTCATTTCCTTTTCCCTTTCACTCTTTCACATATTTCATGTAGTCACTATCTCATTTCTTCTTCCTTTCACATATTCACCTTATCAGGGAATAGGGTAGGATACAAGTATATAAAGCCCTTGTATTGTACTAGATACGGCACGCTTGAATTCTCATCCATTTTCCTTTCTCTCTCTCTTGAGCTCTTCGCTTAAGTTAGAGTCTTGATATTCACCTTTCTTGATCTTTTCTATAGGAAAATTGCTGCCCAGCCTGTTCTATGGAAGTATATGTCAGATTTCCTTATTTGGTATTTAGCTTATATAAGCATACCTTACATCGCACCAGTAGTTATCTTAGACTACTTAGTGACTTACTGAGTATTCTACAGGTACAGTACACTTACACTAATATATAGTGACTTACTGAGTATTCTACAGTATATAGCAGTTCTGGTTCTTCAGAAACTCTAGCCAGAGAAGCATAAACATCATAGAAGCCATTTACTTGTATTAATAAAAAGGCTATTATTTAGAAAATCACTACTAGCAAGGCCAAAAGTGTAATTCAAGCTAGGTAATTTATCAATTCTACCATTTATATCAGAACCCCATGTTGTTGTTATTAGTGTGTGCTGCACACTTTGCTTATGTAATCATATCTTTATCTTTTGGATTTTGTTGGAACACAATGCTGAACTCTGACAGTGGTTGGAATACCAACCACTGGTTATAAGGCCAAGCAGCCTTTCCACTTCCCTTTCTCTCCAGTTGCTTCTATTGGAACAATTGGAGAGGTAAGCTACTCCCTATATTGCACAAAGACTGTCATATACTTAATGTATCATAGTGCTCAGTGTGTATGGTCTAGGTAATATAGTTGCTTCTATTGGAACGATTGGAGAGTGCTCAGTGTGTATGGTCTAGGTTCTAAAAGGTTATGAGCCCTGCCTCATAAAAACCTCACACCTCTACCACCAGGCAGACATTTTGAGCACTTCTGATAACTCCCCCTTCACAGAAGGGTTCTATACTATGAGAGTAAAGGCTGGGGACATAGTGAGACTCTACTCGATTGTCCCCTCCACACCCTAACAGGTTGTCCCCCCAGTGACATCACCAGCATACTTGGCACCCAGGAGGACATAAATATGTCTCCCCTTTTTCCCGCTCGCCATGGCTTCTGCTAGAAGAGCTAAGAAACGTGCTGCAGTTCCTGACCCAGATAATGTCGACTTCCCCCCTCTTAGCGATGCATCCGACACACTGGATGCAGGGCCAAGCAATACTATTGTTACTGTGGCCCTGAATCCCATCACTGACCCTATGCCTGTGCTGCCCCCAACCATCACTCTGGACATTATCACCTTGCATGAACTCCTTGCCCTGCTCACTGGCAAGAAAGAGCACATGGCCCTGAAAGCCATTACCATTACTCCCTCTGACTGCAGCAAGGTCAAAACCATTCTGGATCATAGCAGTAACAACTGGATGATCTGGCTCTGCGATATCACATGCCTGCTCAACCTGTCCAAAGTGAATGGGTACATAAAAGGGTCCATCTCTTGACCTGATCCAGACCTCCACCCTACCAATGCAGTCACTTGGGACGATAATAATCTGTGTGTCATTGCAGCAATCTCCTTGTGTGTTGATGCTAAGGAATAGGAATTTTTCCATGATTATAACAATGCCCACCTTGCCTGGGAGGCCCTTTGTGATCGTTATGAGAAGCTAGGACCTATTTCCCAAATTCTCCTCATGCAGAAGTTGCATGCTGTCTGTTACTACAAAGGTGAAAGGTTTTTGAAGACTACCCACCAGATTCGTGACCTCACCCACTGGATCTACTCCATGGGACTCTCTGATGAGAACACTTTCACTCTTATCTACATGCTCAATGTGATGACTGATGAACTCTCATATGTGTGCAACCATGTCGCCGACAGTGTCTCTCATAGTATGTCACATGACCCATACACCACTGCCTATGCAATTGTGTGACTAGATACAGAACAACAACTCCTCGACAACGTTTCTGAGTCTGTGCCTTCTGTTGCCCTTGCCATGCAGCACAAGGGTCCAAAGCAGGACAATTGGCAGTTCAAAGACAAGGAACAGCAGGACAAGTCTCCCTCCAAAGGCAAAGACAATGCCAATAAGTCAATCTCATGAGGGGTGCCACCTAAGGACAAACAGAGCAGACGTGCCCCTGTTTCCACTGGCAAGCCTGGGATAGTGCATTTCACTAACAGCAAAGCTTACCTGATTGATGATTCCAACCAAGCCTTTCTCTTGTCGGATGCTGACTTGGCCACCACTCCCACCACCAAGGACGAGTTTGCAGGGTTGGCTTCTGATAGCCCCCAGGACCTCCCAAGTGCCTCTATCATTGAACTCTCTGATGCAGACACTGCTGAGTATGATGTGCTTATTGCTGATTTTGACACACTGACTGCTTCAGTGGACTGGAACACCCACTCACAGGCTGTGACATTTGCTGGCCTGATCTACCGGGCACCAAATCAGCATATCAGTACAGTTGTTGATCCTTCTGTCACTCCATTCTTCCTTGACAGTGGTACCTCCATGCACATCTCCAACTGCAAGTCTGATTTCTATTCTTTGCAGTCCATACCCCCCTGTACAGTCAATGGGGTGGGTGGTTCCTTTATCCAAGCAACTGCCATCGGCGTGATTCAGCTCACTGTCACCAAGACGGCAGGGCGGAGACCAATGCCAGTCAACAGTTGGCAGAGCCAGACAACCTTGCATGCTGCTTTACAGACGGTGACATATTTGGCCTCACAGGTTGATAAAGTGATGATTGGCTGTTGTTTGGCACACTAGGAGACTAAACTGGCACTGAGGGAGGAGCAATAACTGCTCATGCTCTTGTGAGAAGTAGGGCATGCTGCAAAATTACTGTTGGTCCATGCGACGAGTTGTGAGACATGGTCACCACTGAGCTGTAGGCACAGGTCCTGCAATCCCTTAAGGTAGCGGATAACATGCTTAGCAGTCTCCCAGTGCATGCTGTGGAAACAATCCAGGAAATGGCACAGGGTGTGGACAGCATAAGCAATGTCTGGGCGTTTTCCAACAGCTAGATATATCAAGGAGCCTACCAGGGAGCAGTAAGGTGTATGTGCAGGGACCTCTGCCTTGGATGGGGTGGGAGGTGACATCGGGCGGGTCAGGCGAAGGCCAGCATCCATTGGTGTGGACATTGGAGTTGAGTCGGCAAGGCCGAACTGACAGACGATGCGATCTATGAGCGTGGTTTGGGAGAGGGAGACAGTCCAAGCAGGGCAATCATGCTCAATGGCAATGCCCACACAGAAAAACGCAGGACCCAGATCAGCAATGGACCACTGTGATTTGACCTGATCACAGAAGTGGGACAATGCAGTTTTTATGTTACCCAACATAAAAAAGTCATTGACATGGATTGCAATAATTATGATGCCATGTTGGTCACACCGAAAGTACATGCAATGCTCACATACAAGGCGAGAGAAGCCCCAAGTCAGCATTTGGGCATGCAGGGTACAATTCCAAACATAACCACCTTGTTTCATACTGTAAAGGCCTTTTTGGAGTTTCTAGACATGGTCCTCGAAACCTGGTTCCACAAAGCCTTCAGGTTGTTCCATGTAGCAAACCTCATTATCGTCCAGCAGACCATGTAGGTAGGCAGTCTTAACATCCATCTGCTCAATCTCCCAATTGAGCAAGGCCCCAATATGTGCAAGAATGCGGAAAGATTCCAGTCGGGCAGTAGGGGATGTCATTTTGGTGTAATCCTGACCATAGATGGCAGAAAACCCCCAACAAACATAGTGTACCTTGAATTGGACAGGTTTCCTGTGTTCATCCCTCTTGAGTTTGAACACCAGTTTACCCTTCATGATCCAACGTCCAGGTGGCACTGATGTATGGGGTACTAGCTTGTACACACCTATCGATTTGAGGGAATCAAACTTCTCCTGGAGAGCATGTCACCATTGGGCGGCATTTGGGAAAGCCATCACCTCAGAGAATGTTGCAGGATCATCAGTGGCTTCATGTTGAAGGTCCTCGGTGGTCGCTGCAAAGGAAGGCCAAGGGGACTCTTCATCGTCATCCTCACACAGGATAAGTCTGGGGAGTGAGTCGCCAGCATAAAGTCCTGATGTAGGTGCTACAGCCCTGGAAGACTGGATGGCATCAAGGACAGCCTTTTGTACATGGGATGAGTAAGGTATACCCAGGGAGGCACACTTATGTTCACTTGGGACATGCACCCAAGCAGAGTGATGAGGTGTGACAGGTAGCAGAGGAGGGTCAACATTGGCTGAGGAGGTGCCGAGAGTGGGAGGCATTGGTGCTGGGTGGGATACTGTTGTGTGGGACTAGTGGGACTCAATGAAAGAGACATGGAATGAGGTAACAACCTTGTGAGTCAGGCGGTGGTAGCAATGGTAGGCTTTGGAGTCAGGTGAGTAGCCGATCAGAACACACTCTACTGACTGGTCAAGAACCTTGGGGTTGTGCTTGTTCTACACAAGAACAAAGACATGGCAGCCAATCTTGCGCAGGTGGGAAAGGTCGGGAAGCTTTTTGAACCACCGTTCAAATGGCATGTGGCCACCCTGTGATTTGACTGGGGTGCAGTTGATCAGATAAACTGCAATGAGCAGAAACTCATCCAATCAGTTGGTCGGGACATCGCATGAAGTGCACATCACACGAGCTTTCCCCATAAGCGTTCGGTGAAGGCACTCCACATGACCATTTTGGGCAGAGGTGTGGGGAGCAGTGAATTGGTGTTGTGTCCCTCGCTTCTGGAGCCAGTCTTGCAGAGTGTGGCTCTGCGGTTCACCATTGTCAGAGCAGTAGATGCTCACATAGGTACCAGTCTTGGTCTCATGTGCCAGGTCCCAGGCAATCAGTGCAGAAGAAGCATTGGACTTGTTACCCAACAGTATTGCCTAACAGTATAAAGAGAAATCATCAACAATGTCCAGTATGTACTGGTTACCACAGGTGGAGACATGCTCTGGGTGCTCTATCGGGTCAACATGAATGATCCCTAGCTTGCATGTTGCATGTGCACCCTCACAGATTTTTGGAATAGTGGATTGGGTCTGTTTACCAAGGATGCAGTGTTCGCAGGGCTCCGGTGGAGGGGAAGCAGAAAGCGCAGCATCATGCATACCTTTGGCAAGCCCCAAGTGGAGAAGGTCCTGGACAGAACGATAGTTTGTATGTCTGAGTTGGCGATGCCAGGTCTGCAAGATTGGACCACTGGTTATGCTGTAAGCATGCTCAGCAGTCAGGTGGCCACCAGAGATGGCATAGAGCCAGCAAGACATTAGAGTGCCGGAGAGGATCTGGTTACCATTGGCTGAGGTTAGCCAGCAGGAGATGTCTGAGAAGGAGGCAACACATCATTGAGAGGAACAGATTGCCGACACCAAGATGAGATGGACAGTTGCAGTGGGTAGGAAAAGCACATGTTCCAATGTCAAATGTAGGCCCACAACCCCCCTACTCTGTGACAACAACAGAATGATTGTGTAGAATACTCAGTAAGTCACTAAGTAGTCTAAGATAACTACTGGTGCGATGTAAGGTATGCTTATATAAGCTAAATACCAAATAAGGAAATCTGACAGATTGTTCTCTCTGAGGACCAGTCATTCCATGCTTGTGTCAAGCACATTGACATGTGGTACCACTACCTCCAGGAATGGGTTAGTGACTGACAAGTGCAATTGCTGTGCATCTCCTTGGCTGATAATGTGGCTGATGCCCTAACGAAGCCTCTTCTGTGGCCCTGTTTCCTCGTCCTGTGAGGCATGATGGGTCTTGTATAGATTCCATTCGAGGAGGAGTATCTGTTTTCTCTTTGCCTTTTCTTTTGTGTTTTCCCTGATATGGTTCACCCTCTCTTAGCATTCTTTCTTCACATCTTCTGTTTCTGCACATACAGTTTGACCACTCATAGCTACACCATTTCTTTTTTCTTTTTTCTTACTTTTCTTTCATTCTCTCCCTGCTCATATCAGCATTGAGGAGGAGTGTTGGAACACAACACTGAACTCCGATGGTGGTTGGAATATCAACCACCGGTTATAAGGCCAAGTGGCCTTCCCACTTCCCTTTCTCTCCAGTCACTTCTATCAGAACAATTGAAGAGGTAAGCTACTCCCTATATTGCACAAAGACCGTCACATACTTAATGTATCATAGCGCTCAGTGTGTATGATCTAGGTAATATAGTCACTTCTATTGGAACGATTGGAAAGCGCTCAGCATGTACAGTCTAGGTTCTAAAAGATTTCACTTCATATATCTCAGTTGACTCTGATAGTCACTGAGGGTGAGCCACTTCCTTTATATATTACACAGTTCTCTAACAGCTACCTAGATATTCTTACAGATAGCTACTAATATGATTAGTTGACTCTGACAGTCACTAAGAATATTCTTACAGGTTATGAGCCCCACTCATTGACCTTGCCACTCAGATATTCTCATACCCTCAAATTCATTATGGCACATTCCTTTAAAATCAGTGATGAATTTATGAAAGTCCTGAAGCTTGATGCTTCTGGGAAAAATGGTTCCTATGGAAAAGAAGACTTGAATGGTCTTTAACTATGAGAGGCCTGCTGGGCCACATTACTGGAACCATGATGCCACTCACAGATCCAGCTGCCACTTAGCCACCTGGATGGTCACCAACTACTGCTGATGAGGTGCTTGCTGTTACTAAGTACAAACAGGTGCTTGCTAGTTAGAATGAAAAGGATGCCCTCATTTAACAGCAGATTGCTATTGTTCTGCCAAACTCTTTGTTCCTTTGAATTCAGAGAAAGTCAACTGCCTGCAAGTGTTTTGATATGCTCAAGAATCTATTCAAAAATTGATCAGCTGTTATCAGTATTGAGTTGAGACATCAACTTGGCGAACTAAAGCTGAAAGATGGTGGTGATGCCCATACACATTTAGAAAAGATCATGGCTATGCATGAGAAACTTGCCTCAATGGGCATATCACTCTCAGATGTTGAAATGTTCAATCTAATCTTCACCTCCCTACTCCCATCCTATAATTCCATTCTCTCTTCTGTGTTATCAAACATGCAAATAACTGGCAAGACTCTCTCTGCCAACCTGTTGACAACCCTTATCTTTGATGAATATGACTGTCTGGAAATTCAGTCAGAAGGAAAGTCTTGTGAAGAACTAAGTAGAAAGGCAGTGATGCCCACTCAGCTGCTGCCTAAGATGTAGCAGGAATGACTTTATTCACCTAAGTAGAAAGGCAGTGATGCCTACTACATTACTCAGTAAATGATACTAAATAGTGAAAACAAAGACAACTCACCTCAGCCACTACCTAAGATATAGCGGGAATGACTGAGGGGAGTTCTAAGAATGAAATGAGAGTATATATAAGATGGGCAGAGATGTGAGTGCTAACTCTGACCAACTCCAAAAAGGAAGTCTGGAATCTGTAAGTGAATAACAAAAGGGGATGCAGCTCTGGGACAGTGGAAGTGGTTGGCACCAAAGATAAAGTTAGGAATGGAGGAGTGAAGTAGTAAGTACCTTGAGTGCCAGTTGGGCTCCAACTCTGGGCACTCTGTTTCAACCACTCTGCCCAGGGTATCAGACTCTAGTGCACAGCAACTGATCATAACTGACCATGCCTACTCGGAGTTTGATAGAAGCACTCAGAGTACTTCAGAGTTGTAGTCCTTGACAAGTCTAAGGGAAAGACCAAGAACGCAGCCTTTAATGCTGATGGATTGAAGAAACACACCTTTACTGGTACCTGCTTTAACTGCGGCTGGACCAGT
The DNA here is from genome assembly GCA_038090235.1 of Pulveroboletus ravenelii. Classification (NCBI taxonomy): domain Eukaryota; kingdom Fungi; phylum Basidiomycota; class Agaricomycetes; order Boletales; family Boletaceae; genus Pulveroboletus; species Pulveroboletus ravenelii. Next base: position 16,281 of record JBBPMH010000481.1, read on the forward strand.
CATCATAAGGATCAATGCTACAAGGAGGGTGGTGGTCATGAAGGGAAGACGCCCAAAGGTTGGAAATCTTGTGGCAAGAAGGACAAGTCATCTAGATCAAAGGATTGTCAGTTGTTGAATGCCAAAGGAAAGGCCAACTCAGCTGATGCAAAGCCTGAGCCTGATGCCATGTGGCTTGCCTTTACTAGTGGGTCACCCCTTGACATGGAGCCACTGGCTTCCATTGCTACATCTGATTTGTCAACTGTGGACCTCTAAGACAGTGGTGCCACTTTTCACCTCACCCATTATTGCCAGCACCTGTTGAATTATGTCAAGATACCTCCTTACCCTATCAAAGCAGCTGACAAACACACCTTTAATGCCATTGGAAAGAGAGATCTTCATGTAGATCTGCTGAATAGGAGCTTATCCACTCGTGTGTTACTCAAAGATGTTCTTTATGCACCAAGCATGAGCACAACTCTCATTTCCATCATGTAACTTGCTGCCACAGGTTATGTTGCAATTTTCTGTGACAGCATCTGTCAAATCTTTAATCAGTCAAAGAAGCTGCTTGGAGAGGTCCTGCTTGTCAATGATCTGTATTGGGTGTAACATCCAAACTCACTGGTCACTTGAGTTGCCAGGGGAGGTAATGTCATGACCATGGAGGCACTGCACCAATAATGGTGCCATATCACTCCCTCATCTATCCATGACATGATTTCTAAAGGTCTCCCCATCAGAATTAAACTTGACCTGCTGCATGAAATGATGGGTTAGTGCAAGTCCTGTAAATATGGGAAGACAATTCACAAACCTACCAGGAAGACTCACAAACTGCAACATCATAATGTCATTGGCAAAGAAATTCACAGTGACATGTGGGGCCTATTGTCTGTTACTACCCCTGGACATAAGTCATACTACATGTCATTCATGGATGATCACTCTCATTACTCATGGGTTTACTTTCTTCATGTGAAATTGGATACTTTTGCTGCTTACTGCCAGTTCAAGGCTTGGTTGGATACCCAATTTGGCACTTGGGTTAAGTGTTTATGCTCAGACTACCTGGGTGATGAGTTTAAATGACATCTTGCAGTGAAAGGAACTGAACAGAAGCTTACCATGCATGTCCAATGGTGTCACTGAATGCCTTAATCAGACCCTTGTTGAGCATGTGTGCACCATGTTGCATGCTACTGGCCTCCTGCCCCACCTTCAGGAAATTGATGATGATGATGATGATGAGGAAGCAAAAGGAGAAATCACCAAAAAGGTGGCATTTGGAAAGTGGAGCTTGGGTTTTTAAAAGGGGAAGTTCCTTTGATGCAGACTTCCCTGGTCTCTCATGTATTTGTAGCCAAGAAATCCAAAGCTATCATTTTTCCCATCTTTCTTGCTACAAACTTGAAAGTTATCAATACACACACCCTTCTTGACTCAAGAGCAAGCTCCTCCTGTATAGATTGGGACTTTGCCAAGAAACACCACCTCCCTATGGTCCATCTCCCAGAACCCATCCCTGTATGAAATGCCAATAACTCATACAATAAACATGGAAGTATCAAGTACTCAGTAACTCTGGAATTCAAACTAGCAGAACTCCAATACTCCAAAGAATTCTTTGTAATGCATCTGGGAAATGACCCTGTCTTGTTGGAAATGACCTGGTTGAAGAAGGCTAACCTTGCAATTGATTGGACAACCTTCACTCTCAGTCTCCCCATTTCTGAATCTCTCACTTCACCCAGGGGAGTAATGCAAGGTATTGATTCAAATCCTGAAGAAATCAAGTGGCTCATGGAACATGCTGCAAAGAAGGCAGCTTGTCCTGACTTGCCTCACATTCATCATATTGACACAGATGAGAAGCATGACAAAGCCCTTTATGACTATATTGAATATGGGTGTGGAAGTTGGTTCCCCACTTACTTGCAATGGATGGACTGGAGCAAAGAACAGATGGTGAAAAAGCTCACTACATCTACTGATCTTGCCATTGAGGCCCTCTCTGAGAAAAAGATCACCATCCTCTCTCCCAAGTTTGCTGACTTCACATCCATCTTCTCCAAGGAGTATGCTGACCATCTTCCTCCCTCCTACACCTATGATCATCCAATCAAGTTGAATGAAACATTCAAACCGAAAGCCACAAAACTGTACCCCCTCACTGAGCAGAAGAAGGAGGCAACCAAGGATTTCCTTGAAGAAAATCTACATGCAGGGAAGATTCATCCCTCAAAATCTCCACAATCCTCCTCCTTCTTTGTCAAGAAAAAGGATGGTAAACATCATCCTTGTCAGGACTACCAATACCTGAATGAGCACACCATCTGTGATACCTACCCCCTGCCACTAATTTCCAACCTTATTGATCACCTCCAAGGCTTCCAGGTATTTACCAAGTTTGACATTTGCTGGGGGTATAACAACATCTGTATCAAGGAGTCTGACTGTTGGAAGGCAGCATTTCTCACTTATAAAGGCCTGTTTGAACCCACTGTCATGTTCTTTGGCCTAACCAACTCCCCTGCCACCTTCCAATGATTCATGAATGACTCCTTCAATGATCTCATTGCTGAAGGATGGCTTGTCATCTACATGGAAGATCTCCTTATCTTCTCCCCAGATGAGCAAACTCATATGGAATGGACCTGCCATGTTTTACAGCATATGAAGGAACTTGAACTCCATCTCAAACTGGAGAAATGCAAATTTGCCACTGACTAGGTGAAATATCTCAGGATGGTGGTCAAGCCAGGCCAACTTGCTATGGACCCTGTTAAACTCACCAGAATCACTGGTTAGCCCACTCCAGAATGAGTCAAAGATGTATGATCTTTCCTAGGCTTCACAAACTTCTACCATCGTTTTATCAACAACTATTCCACTGTAGCCCAACCTCTCCTTGACCTTACCAAGAAGGATTATCCCTGGGAGTGGTCCCCTGACTGCAAAGCAGCCTTCCAGATGCTCAAAGCTGCTTTCCTTGAGGCCCCAGTTCTTCAGCTCCCTGACCCCACTAAACCCTTCACCATCACCACAGATGCTTCCAAATGGGCTACTGGGGGAATTCTCTTACAACCCAATGGCAATGGTGATCTCAAACCATGTGCCTATCTTTTGCAATCTCTTACTTCTGCTGAGTGGAACTATGACATCTATGATAGAGAGCTTCTTGCTGTCATCTGTGCCCTGAAGACTTGGTGTCACCATCTCCATGGGTCTACCTAGGTATGCCAATCCTTAGATCCCAGATCTGCTATGAAGCTCTGGTTTGCACAGATCACTGCACCAGATCATATGCATGCGATTTACTTATGTATAGACACAATACCCTGCAATGTTATCCCCCACTCACTCACATGTCTCTGAGTTCACCTCCGGCTGCTCCAAATATTGAAACTCATTCCACTTTAAAGCAGCCTATCACCACACTTGAAAAGAAAAATGCAGAGCTTGTCTGCAGAATGACAAAAACACCATATGTGATCTATCAGAACACTCTATTATTCTCAAAACCAGCTTTTCACAGCATTATTCCTATGTCTGAGAGGGTTAAGCAATTTGCAAGCTTATCAGCCTTACCAATCCTGTCACTGATTTAATTGCAGAACACAATTGGCATGTTATGCTAGTGGACAATGGTGATGAGATTGAATCTCTTCCCTTATCTGATTTGTAAGCATCAACTACTTTACATATGGTACTTTACTAAGTGTTATAATAGGGAGGAGCATGCCTTTAGTTCCTACAAGAGACTCATTCAGTGGTGCCCATTGATCAAGGGCCTCATGAAATCCCCCACCCAAGGGTATCAACTGGCTATGGCATGTCATGATGTAAGTATTTCATATATGCTATCTGACTTGACCCTTGGTTCTCATGTCACATGTTTAGCTGAGGAAAGGTACCAATGCTGCCTGTGGGGATGATGCAAACACCTTGAAAATGTTGGTAGCTAGCTGGCTTAATGAGCAAAATCCACATCCAGAACCCCTTTTCATCCTCAGGGAGAAGCAAGGAAGAGGCTTCAATCACAGTGTCACAAGTAAGCTTCTCTGTCCAGTTGATTATGATTGGCTCAATCCAGTGTATTTATGTTCAATCTCAATGGTTACAAGTTATTTCTTACTTCATTCTAGTGTTCATGAAGCAATTAGGGATTACCACCCACACTTTCCTGTGACCACACACATGTGGCCTGCATTTTTGTACTGAAGAACCCTGTACAACCTGGAGTGCCCATCAAGTGACTTATTTAAAGGAGAGCTTCTTGTGAGGGTATATTGATTACATTATAGGCATTGCAATATCTCAATGCTTGCTTTAGATTTTCTAGTGCATTTTTACATCTCCAAGCTCAGCTTGTGAGGACTCTGAGTTTAGAACAGGAGATGCTAATAATCACCCTCACCCAGGCAAAGCTTACAAGACTGTCCATGACATTTGTACCCAGTGCAATGTTGTGGGGATTCTAAAGATGTGGTCAGTTCAGTCATATGCAATCATGTACATGGCTATACAGGTAAGAGATCTGATTACAACTACAAGTCAACAAAACTAATGACTGAGCTGCAGCTTCACTTTACACTGTCAAGCAGCATTTCCTGGGATATCAAAGACAACAACTTCAGATATGAAATATTCTATCACAACATGGTCAACTGGTTCGAGCACCTGAGATCACAATCAAGGACTCGAGAGATTGAAGAGCTTCTGCTCTGGTGGAACCTGTAAGTGCATTGTCTGAACTTATATGTCAATGCACTGTTGTTTATGCTGATCAGCCATGTGTTCAGTCATTGCCATACCTTCACTGCTTTCCAATCCCAAGACAGTGAGAAGTTATCTGTTGCAGTTTCAATAGTTTAGGGCCACACCCTCAGTGGCCTCTTCCCCACAGTAATGTACTTGTCATGTGCATCCTACCACCACATGCTGCAGGCTCTCATATGTGATTTGTAGATTTATTGCTGCTGTTGTACCATGTATGTAGCACAACTCAGATAGCCTAGTCAATACTATGTGACAAATCTGTGTTCTTGATCACCACCACATATTATTAATACAGTATAGAGAGGAGTAGTCAAAAGGACTATAACAGTAGCTTAGTATGGTTGAATGTTATATACAATAACTGTAAGTATACTGTGATTAAGTAATTTTGAATGAAAAATGTGTAAAACAAATGAGGATTGGTGCATCCAATGTGTCCCAAAAAGTCCTGTGCTTGAGCAATGTCCAAATAAGGAAAGTCACAACTTGGCTGAGTGTGCTTGTCCATTCCTTTGCATGCAATCACCAATGATTGCCTCTAACACCGTCAGCAACACAAGTCACAACTTGGCATTGCACCTGCATCCCCTACAGTCCACTCTGAATATATCTGGCACATCTGATTGGTCTGATTTGGTCCCAGCATGCTCAGATAACAAGGTAAGTTGGTTTTATTGCACTAACCCAACTAATGCATCTAGCTGACAATTTCAATTGTCCTTGACAATGTGGAGGGTTTGATAGCACAATAGGATGCTGGGCTTGATGGCTTGATGGCATGGATGGTCCAGGTATGTATAACCCTTTCATTTCACACCACTGGTGCTGATTTGACCACTTGCCCTCAGCTAGCAGTCATGTTCCAACTTGTTTGGAGTTGCAGCATGCGCCGCTTGTTACACCACCCATCTGGCTTGATACCCTATCTGAATGGACACCATCACCATCCCTATTACAGCTCCAATCACTCTTGCCATCTCCTAACTTGTCCAGCTCACCTAGCAAGACTTTTGGCCCAGCAACCTGATGCAGTGTGCCTGTTTTGACACAGCCACTGTTGTCTTCACCCTCTGGATGCTCCCAGCTGCTATGGCAACCACCCAGTGCAGTCACCTCACCATTTGCCTCATCTGTGATCCTGGCTCACTCACCAAGGCCTCCTAGCACCTTATTAGCATGTAGTGCAATGGTGTCACCATCACCACTGCTACTGTTTGTACAATGCCTGTGCCAAGTCTGTCGCCATCACTGTCACTCCAGTGCAATCTGCTGTGCCAAATACCTCATAACTCACCTTGGATGTCCAACCAACCTCCTGGCATATCAATGCAATGTGATGTAAGAAAGATAGGGGGTATGGGGGTGTAGTATAGATAGACGAGTTTACTCATCCCAAGGAGTTCTAGGGAGGATTAGTAGCGAGGATGGGGTAGCTACAACTGATCTCAGTGAGCGAGAGTGAAGGAAATGAATCTGGATGATGATCTGGATAGAAATAAGCGATCCAGGCAAGGACCAGAAAATGACGAGGTAAAGAAAATAACAAAGTGGTGGCCTAGGATGAGGGCCAAAGAGGAAAAATGACAAAGCAGTGGCCAAGGACAAGGGCCAAAGGGAGACTGATGAAGTGGTGGCCAAGAACAGGAGCCAGATATGAGAGAAAACGATGGTGAGGATGGCACCGATAATGATGAGCATGATTCAGATGATGATGTGGGATGCAGAGAGATGAGATTCAAAGATCTTGATACACAATCTTTATAGTCCAGGCATTCCCTGGACTTGGTAACTATAGTAACATATGGGGCCCTCTCAATCAAAAACATGAGAGAGAACAATAGTGGCAAAGAACTGATGAGGAATAAGTAAAAATAAACAATCTGGCTGGCACACCTGGCCTGAATTGAACAGATACATACGAGTCTGGTACCAGATACTAGAGTCCAGACAGCAGATACAATAAAGAAAAAACAGACTGACCTTGAGATGGTACAGATGGACTCAGAACACGACGAGGTAACTTGGGGGACATCTGGATGAACAGGAAATAATAGTATGCGACTGTAGGAGGCCACTGACTCCTATAGCAACATGTTTGCTGTGCTGAACTGCTTGTCTTCCTTGGCTTTGACACATCCTGGGCACCCATAGGAATCACCTATAACATGCTTGCCACCTCCTGGACCTTCTGATGTAACACACTCACCCATCTTGGCTCTACTGCCTCTAGGCCCAGCAACTCAACACAGCTCCCATCCCCATCACCTATAGGTTCTCCAACTGGGAATGTGGCCAATTTATTTGGCACATGCACTTTGCCACCCAGGTTGCTGGTCTTGTCTGTGACCATCTCACCTGCTTCACAGCCAGGGACTCAAGTGATGCTGCTTGCACACTCTCCCTGCCTCTCCTCAAGCCCAGCACTTGAGGATCCATGGTGTCAAGCAGTGACAGGTAGCCTGTCTGGTGGGCTGGTCATGTCAGCAGTGCCCTCCATGGCCTGTCCAATCCCACTAGCCACCCCTGTGCTTATAGCAGCATCAGGTGGCTCTGTGGATGCATCTGGATAATGCTCATTGTCACCTGGCATGTCCCCAGGGTCTTCTGTCATTGTCATTATTGCTCAGGCTGCCAGCATCCTGATATAATCCAGTGCTGTCAGTGTCATCAGCTGCCAACCAATCTTGTCACTTCCCCTTGAGTGACACACTGACAGTATCTGGTGTGTCTCCATTTATAATGCAAGCATGCTCACTCGCCAGGGGGTCTTCCTCAGCTGTTCTGGATTCCTCTGGTTCCTGGGGTGTGACCAGTGCACAATGGACCTCTGTGTCCTTGCTGTGATCACCTTGACCCCCCCAACTATCTGACTCAACTATCTGGGAGTTGTCTGTAGCACATTTCTGTGCATGATCTTTCCCACAACATGGTTCCTTGACCTCTTGGCAATCCTGTGCCTTGTGATGAATCTCACCACATCTCCAGCAGGTGCTGCTGAACCATTTTGGCATTGGTGTAGCCACACATGCTGCCTTGTTGAGTACCATATGTTGAATTCCTTATTTGGTATATAGCTTATATAAGCATACCTTACATCGCACCAGTAGTTACCTTAGACTACTTAGTGACTTACTGAGTATTCTACACCATAGATCTTCCTGTAGCCATTTTCATAGCTACTTTCACCTTGTCAAAATGTCCTGTAAGGTATTCCCAGATACTATGGGCTGTTCCAAGCTAGAAAACTGAACATAAAATTGAGTCTGGCAAACTCAATGTGATAATGCATTGTGCCAGTGTTTTGAGCTGAGGGTCCACATTCATGGTTATACCAGTGAGATATTCTCACAGCCTATGGTTCTCAATCACTTCAACAACTTTCTTGCACCATGCCAGCCAATTGTCGGAACCGGCAACCGTGTGCACTGCCGAGCACCTGTGCGGCCACAGTACCGAGCGCCACTCCATGCGCCTCGTACACAGCCCAACGGCGCCAGTGAGTTACATGACTAGTTGGACCTGGTACATTCTACTTGGTACATAGCCCTCCTATACATTTCTTTACTTTCCCCATTTGACAGTTAGCTTGTACCTACGAGTATTTAGACATCGCACCACATAGTTGGCACCTCAGTCCATCTGCCCTTGCAACGACTGAGGTGAGCATCCCTTTTGTTGACTGCACCATGCTTTGTACTTACCCATACGCAGTTGATCCTTATAGGTGAATAGATATTAGTAGGCAACATCATGGGTATGGCTAACCCATGTGGGTCATGGGTATGGGTATAGGTGGGTATGGGTGTGGGTCAGCTTTTTGGATACCCATACCCACATAGTACCCATACCC
>JBBPMH010000482.1:0-21100 GCA_038090235.1 Pulveroboletus ravenelii
AAGAGCTAATATTTAGAAAATCATTACTAGCAAGTCCAAAAGTGCAATTCAAGCCATGTAATTCATCAGTTCCATCATTTATGCTCTTTCCCTCTCCAGGACAGTGAGAAATACCATCAGAACACTCTATTAAGGGCTATGATGGAAAAAAAAAGCTCATACTTTGAAGTAGCTATTAGAAAAGAAAATTAGTCATTGCTTTTATGTACCAGGATTGAGCTTTAAGGGACTAGAAACTAGTTATGTAGTAAGATAAAACAACTATATACAGGATTGGGTTAGATAAGCAAGGATATATATGAAACAGCTGGAAGAAGAATTAATTACTAGAAAGATTATAAATATAAATAGATTTGGGGAAGATTTACTGCTAGTGTAAGACTGCATGGGATGAAATAGGATTAGGGCTTTGAGATAAATGATGGAACTGATGAATTACATGGCTTGAATTGCACTTTTGGACTTGCTAGTAATGATTTTCTAAATATTAGCTCTTGTATTAGTAAAAGTAAATGGCTTTCATGATATTTATACCTTACTGGCTAGAGTTTCTAAAGGATCAGGACTTCTGTAGACTTCTATAGGACAGATTGGGCAGCAATCTTGCTAGAGAAAAGATTGGGGAAGATGAAAAATATAATATTTTTCCTCTAGAAGGTAGAAATAAGTTTTATAGTGAAAATAAGCAAATAAATATGAGATAGTGAAAGTTATATATATTGTCTGACACTTATTTACATAAAGGTAACATAATTGAACCATTTCCAGATATATAGAATCATATTATGGTGTTCCAGGATCCAATATATGCAATTTAGATATAAAGTCAAAAAACTGTCTAAATGAGTTATGATTTTGAAATAGCTGCCATTTCATCAGATCCTATCCAAATCCCTTGATTGTTGCATCCATAGAAGGCCTAGAGTTATCTCACAGGGCATTGCATTTATTGCAAAATATACAAACATCTGGACAGTTTTTTGAGCCACTGTGCAGCCCAAAGAAAGTACCATACATCAGTCACAGTAGACTTTGACTCAGCTTTTGAGTCATGGGACATAGAGCCAGAGGTTGGTGGCAAGGTTGCTATCACCTCATTTGGTACTGATGATGGACCAACACCACAGATAGCAAAAGTGGTCACCTGCAATAGCTCACCAGTAGGCCTCCCTGTCTGTGTTTGTGGCTGTGTGCTGGTAGATGGTAGGATATGTGTATTGTTACTGGCATTCTTCCATTGTTTGCCTCTTGCTGCCACTGACTCTTTTGCAGGTACTGCTTTCTTTCGTTTCTGAGTTCGCCCTTCTGCTATTTCAGTACTCTTTACAGAAGACTCAACTGGCATGGTTGCAGCTTGTGCAAGTTGCTGCATTGAGAATCTGATAAAGCCTGAAACAGGAACTGGTGCATATAGGACATGCACAGCCACCCCAGCTGATAGGTTCCAAGCAGGTAGACCAGCGCTTAGGCAATAGAGCACCTGTTTTGCAACTTGGTGGCTTGATTGTGCATAATTAGGCACAAGCTGAGTAGCTGGTGATCTGTAGTCATAAGGAGGCTGACCAGCAGCAGATGAGGCAGTTGCAGGGACTGGCAAGCCTTGGAGCAAGTCAAAAGAGCTATTTGGAGAGTAGATGGGACTAAGATGTTCAAAAGAGTTCGGAATTGGCAGGTTCACCAGTGCCTGGCTAGCAAATGTTGAGGCCGTTCCCACTGGCATGTCCAGGTGAAGGTAACCTGTAGAGTAAGGTAAGTTTTGCTATAGTTCTGGTCTGCTGGGGTGCTGAGAGTCATCATTTGACATGAGAATTGGTTATACTCTTCAATGAAGAGTCCAAAATCCTCGTCATATTGGTCTGATGAAATAATAGGTGGCAACATGACTGATTTCACCCTCACTTTTCTTTGAATAGTTATGTGTATTTTGAGACAAGTTACTGAGATGGACGTAACACCAGTAGATATTAGATATCAGACTATAGTCTACAGATAGTGTACTTAGTTCGACAGACCTCATGAAGTGAATGAGGTGACTTTGTTCCACTTTGGGTGTTTTTGAAGTACAATGAAGTGGCACTTTTTCGAAGTGAACCAAATTAATCTCGAACTGACTTTGCTTCAACAGCAACACTACATGAGAATATTGATGATAACATATTTGTACCTGCTACTGCAGTGCCTGCCCAAGTTCCACAAGATCTGTTCTAGCTGATTTACCAGTGTAGTGCAGTTTTGTGTGCTCATATCAAACATGTAGGGGTGGTTTATAGCCAATTATCTACTCATGTTGGCAATTCACTCATTATGTTCTATCCCCAAGGTTCTTATGCATCATTTCCAGTTCCCAGAAGCATCAAGTATATATATAGCAGTGAAGGTACCTTGACATTTGCAGTACAATGACAATGTTCATTACTAGTACCAGAGATGGAACAAGACCCCTTTTTGGTGTACCCACATTTTCCTGCAAAGTTGTACATGTCAGCAATGTTAGATAGCTTAGAAACTGTATATGTAACTTGGATTGTTGGTCACTTTGTTCATTGGGCAATCACAGATGACCATGTGGTGGTTCTCTCACTTTGTCGGGTAAGTGATATGGTCTTCCAATAAGCCTGAGTCTAATGCTTGATCACTTCTGTTTAGGACTGATGCATTGTTACACTGTGAATGTTTTTTTTGGTTAACCTAGTTACTCTTCACTGTTTTCTGTGTGCACAATAATATCCCACTTTGTGTGCCATCACAAGATCATTGTGCAGAAAAGATGTCCCACTGTTTGTGTCATGGTGCAGTCATCAGGTGAAATATATAGTTTGGGACAATATAACAAATATTGACACACATTTAGTACTACAAATTTAGGAGTAGGACTAATTGTCTGTCAATATATCATATTTTGTCTATTGTATTAAATATGACAAAACTTGAACTATTGTCTGGGTTGGCACATGAATTTCCAACTTGAAGTTTGTGCCACCATCTAAGTTGAGGCTATGTTTCAAAATTTGAACAAGTTGATATATTTATCCATACATCAAATTTTGGCCAACATTTAAAAATTTGTTCAGACATGAAGTTCTGGCATCTTTTGAATGTCAAATTCTATTCAAAGTATGGGATTGACATTTTGTTTACAATTAAAACCCCAATAAATCTGTTGTGTGACTTATTTGTATATATCCCCCTCCTCATCTTTTGTCTCAGAGACCATTCTGATCCACCATTCCCATATTGACTATCTCTGATTGTTGTTTAAATATCTGAACACCTGTTTCAAGTCAGTACAGCAAGGCCAATTGATTGAGATCATTTCTCATTACCATTACCATGTTCTTGTCATGTTACTGACTGACAAAGGAAAATCTACAGTGTACCAGGCACTATCTTCTCTGGAGAGCATGGCTTTCATCTGGTACTCATTCCCTATATTTCACTGATGGATTAGGTTCTCTCCAATACATCAGAGAAGGGTATAGCCCATGCTGTTTGGTTGTCTTCTATGCTTGATGTTTTTGATACCAAGTTGGTCTTCACTGCAGTGGAGCAGATTGCCAAGGAGCAATTCCATGAATGGCTTTGTATTGTTTTAACACTGGGTATCTTAACAGCATAATCATTGATGAGGCCTATGACATACTTCTTTCAAGAGATTATCAGAAAAGTTTTTCCCAATTTCCTCATCTAGGGGATATTGGTTGTCAGATTGTCCTCTTATCTGCCACTGTCAGTCCCTATATAGAGTTTGCTTTTTAAAGGGTATGTTCTCTACTTACCATTTGACACCTTTAAGACTTATACATACATACAGTCCATTGAGATCGATATCTGGCATCAGTCTGTTATTGTGATCTAAGACAATATGACTTGTTCTGATATTCAGTTCATGGTCTCACAAGTCTCCAAAGAATCTTTGCAAATATATGCTGTTTGCCTCCTGAACTGGCATGTCTTTCTGTCTTCTGTTAACTATAGTATTGTCTACTGTGAAACTGTTGATGATACAACCACCCTAGCCATTCTCATCAATGCCTCATTTTATGTTGGGCACATGGACAGCAAAGCTTGATTTGCAGCAATGCATTGCTGGCTATCTGATCAATCCTGATGACTTTGTGCAATATCAGCTTTTGCACAAGGCATTGATTATGGCCATGTTACCTATGTCTTGCACTACCATATCCTGAAGCACATGACACTATATATTTAACAGTTTGGTTAACTCTTATGGCAAGGTGGTGCCACTGGTGCTTTCCATCTTTTTTATTCCAATCCATCTACATACTTAGTAACACAACTCCAATATTGATCTAGGTGGTTTTAATGCCATAGTTGATCTTGTAACCAAGTCACAGACTTTCAATTAGCAGTTTTCTTTATTTCACACCTTCTAATTGCCATATATTCGGTCTATGCCAGTTGTGTGATTTTTGTGCTTATCATTGTGTATGCTGCTTTCCTTGTCACAACATCTCATTCATATCATTTTTCATAGGTATCCCTTTCTGCTGCACACCATCCACATCCCCTTCCCAACTTCTCAATGGTAAAAACCAAATCTTTGGATCTTCCACCTTCTCAATTGATCTCTCAAAACTGCATCAATTGCACTCATTCAAGTGTTCCCAATGCATCCACTCCATGATTAACCTCTAATTGCACTCATCCTGGTGGTGTCAATGTGCTCATTTCCCAATCTCCTCATTGTCAAATCTCTAGACAGCAACCATTGGCCTTACCCACATTCATGAATATGCCCAGGATTAATTCTCCATCAGACATTCCCTCAATGTTCTTGCTACCTAAAAACCAAAAGGAAGCTATCATTTTCAAATTTCTGCAAGAATCTGAAGGAATGTGTGTTCTTCACATCCTCTCTGGTGGAGTGTCAAGAACATATCTCCAAGGATAACTCCAGAACTCTGGAGTTCAGACAGGGCTTCAGCTTCACCATATGTGGTGCACCTCTATCACAAGTCTGGTAGCCCTGAATTTATGGGAGGGTTGGGCGAGGATCAGAGTGACCTTGTTACAAGTAATGAAGGTCAAGGATAGTCAGAGGAGAGCCTTCAAGGCCCAAGTGGAGGGTCAGAGAGGACTGGGGGAATCTTAGTCAATATTCAAACTAAGGTATTTACAACAAGTTACAGAGTCTTATATATGGAGGAGGAGCACTAGTATGAGAACTGGTAACTTGGAGCCAGAGGTGGAGTAGTAACAATAGAGCTGTGCTCCTAAGTGGAGCACAGGATTGGAGAGGCTATGAGGGAAACAGGTGGTGTACAAGGTAAGTGAGGAATGGAATATAAGTACAGTAAGACAGAATTATCTAAGTACAAGGTCTGAAGGGTTTAAGGTATGTGCTCATTGAGAACACACTGGAGTTTGAGAGAAATGAGGCCAGAGTTGGATCTGGAGTTGCACAGGATATGACAGTATCCCCCCTTTAGGCCTGAATCCCTTTAGGCCATTAGTAAGGACAATGTGAAGTGGAGTGTGGTGTGAAAACCAGATAACACAATGTGGAGTTCGGATGGAGTTCAAAATGTCCATATAAGGATAGCATGGTGACTCACTCCTTCTTTCTATCATATCATCATCACTATGTTGGACATCCACCTCCACATCCATACCTGGCCTGACGAGTGGCTTGCTGAATAAGATGATGATGACAACATGATGCTCATGGCAAAGTTTACAGAGTGGCAGCAGCACACACAGAAGAAGAGGGTGGTGGAGAAGCAGAAAAAGAAGGAGGCCAAGGCCAAAGAGTGGTGCAAAGTGGTGGAGGAGGTGGCAAAACACTGAGAGGAGGAGGCAAGGGACCAGGAGGAGGAGGAGGCATGTGAACAGGTGAGTGGTCATTACCTAGTGACATCACAACTGACCTTTGGCAGGCCCAGGAAGTCCAGAGCACACAGGGCTCCAGAAAGGGGAAGGAGTGTGTATGCTTATGGTGCACAGGGTGCAGCCTTGAATACATGCCTGGACCAGGCAAATTAATCTCTTTCATGGAGTGTTGGGTAGCTCAGGCCCAGTGCAAATGGGCTGGAGAGGAGAAGACAGAGAGGTGGCAAAAACAGCAGGACAGTGAGGTGAAGGTGCCATGGAAGAAAAAGGTGAAAATGGAGGTCATGGAGTCAAAGGAGCTGGAGGGGAGCACAGGCATGGAGGTTACACAGGAGAAGTCAGATGTTGGGAAGCTCCTGTGAAGCCTGGTTCAATGCCTCAACTGGCAGAATTATCTGCTGGAGAGGTTAGTTGAACTGAAAGTGCAGGAGATATATGGAGAAGGGTCAGAGGTTGACTCAGAGGTTGACTTTGAGGATGAAGCAGAGGTGTGGGAGGAGTTGGCAGAGTTGGCAGCAGAGGAAGTGGAGAATGGAGATGGGGCAAGTAGCAACAGGGAAATATAGAGTAAAATTCATTGTAATGGACTTGATGTGTGATCATGTGGTATGAGGTCTGGGTTTGTCCAGATACCAGAGATGAAACTCCATAATAAGTTCAGATGTGTGATTAAGCTCAGTGGTGAGCAACCATAACATTTCTTTGTCAGTACCTTTGTAACCAGACCAATGCACCAAGTACAATAGCTTGCAATTCTTTCTTCATCTGTCCACCTTGGAGTTGAGAATCTCTGAGATCTTGTACTCTGGTTCACCATCTACTTCCACTGGAGGTGGCAAAGGCTGAATCCAATTTGGGATGGTGTTTGGGACAGAGGGTTCTAATTGGGAGACATAGAAGACCAGGTGTATGGCCTTCATAGACTCTGGGAGATGGAGGGTGAAGGAATGGCTACCTGACTTAGCAATGATGTCATATGGCCTCAAGTTCTTCTCAGAGAGTTTCTTGGAGGGCTGTGTGGAGCAGAAGTACTTGGCTTTGATGAAAACCTGGTCACTGATCTTGAAGTCTGGTGCTGGAATTTGCTTGGTATCTGCAGGGCCTTGGAATTGCTCTTGGGCATGAGCCATCTCCTCATGAAGGAAGGTGTGAAGGGAGTTGAGGTTAATGGAGTACTCACAGGCCTGAGCAGAGGTGAGATCATGCTTGGGGTGCACTGTGATGTTCAGGTGATAGCCCTTGTTAGCAAAAATGGTAAGACCCCTGTGGTAGCACTCAGAGAATTGTTACATGCAAACTCTGTGAGAGGCAGGAGTTCAGACCAGTTGTTTTGCTGGTAGCTACAATAGATCCAGAGGTACTGTTCCAGGATCTGGTTCATTCACTCTGTCTGACAATTTCCTTTAGGGTGATAACCAGAGGTGAAGTGGAGGTGGATGTCAAGGGCTGTTGTCATATCCTGTGTAACTCTGACCTCCAAATCCAACTCTGGCCTCCTTTCTCTTAAACTCTGATGCATTCTCAATGAGCACACACCCTAGACCCTCCAGACCTGGTACTTAGATATTTCCATCTTACTGTACTTACATTCTATTCCTTGCTTACCTTGTACACTGCCCATTTTCCTCATAGCCTCTCCAATTCTGTGCTCCACTTAGGAGCACAGCTCTATTATTACTACTCCATCTCCACATCCAGGTTACCAGTTCTCATACCAGTGCTTCATCTCTGTATATAAGACTCCATAACTTGTTATAGATACCTCAGTTTGAATATCAACTAAGACTTCCCCAGTCCTCTCTGACCCTCTGCTTGAGCCTTGACAGCTCTCCTCTGATCCTTCCTTGACATTCATTGCTTGCAACAAGATCACTCTGACCCTCACCTGACCCCCCATAAATTCAGGGCTACTGGACTTGTGACAGAGGTGTATCACATATGATGAAGCTGAAGCCCTGTCTGAACTCCAGAGTTCCAGAGTTACTCTTGGAGATATGATCTTGACAGCTTTATCTAGAGAGCAGAAAAAGTATGAGATGAACTCTGTTCCTCAATTGGAGGTAATGTGAGAGGGGACTCCATGCTTGGAAAAGACATGGAGGAGGAAGAGTTTAGCCAGCTCCAGAGATGTAATTGTATTATTCATAGGGATGAAGATGCACTGTTTCAACAGGCAACCCACTATGATGAGGATGGCTGTACATAAATCTGGAGGAGGACAGAAGTTATTCAATGAAGTCCATGGAAATGGAGTTCCATGGCTTCTTGGGAATTGGAAGCTGCTTGAGCAGCCCACAGGGGCAGTGCCAAGGAACCTTTGTGTGTGCATAGGCAGTACAGAAGGAGACATACTCTTTGATGAATTTCCTGATACCTGGCCAGGTGTATTTGCAGCAGATCAGTTCTAGGATCTGGTTCTGGCTGAAGTGTCTGGAAAGCAGATGAACATGCTTGTGTCGGAGGTCTTGGAGTTGGAGGTCTGTGGAGTTGGGGACATAGATGTGATCATCCAGATGGAGGAAGTCATTGGAGTCAATTGACTATTGGGGCTCAGATTCTGTGAAGGACATGTGGATGGTGATTAGAGGATCAAAGGGGAGAGCAGAGAGAATGTCAGTGTGAAGGGACTCGACATCAAAAAGGGTGCTAGCCTGGAGGACAAGGGCAGCGAGGTAGGTAGCCTGGAGGGACACATCAAGCTATTTGTTGGTGAACATGGGGCAGAAGTTGTGCAGATTGACATGAGCATAGTCCTTATTCCCCTCTTTGGGATAGATATCCCAGTGTCTAGTGAGGGAATCAGGCTTTGTGCCAAGGTGTCCAGGGTAGAAACAGACCATCATATTGAACTGGGAGAGAAACTCTGACCAGTGGGCTTGCTGGCAGGTTAGGAGCTTCATGATAATGAAATACTTGAGGTTCTTGTGATTGATAATGATGTTGATAGGGGTGCTGGAGCCTTCAAGGTAGTGTTACCAAGCCCAGAAGGACTCAAAGATGGTGAGGAGTTCCTTGTTATGAGTGTCATAGTTTAACTCCAAAGCAGAAAGAGTCCAAGAGTAGAAAGTGACTGGCTGGACTTCCTTATCTAAGCAGCAAATGGAGAGGATACCAGCCATGGCATAGTTAGAGGCATCAGTTTCTATGATTATTAGAGCATCTGGAGTCCAATGGACAAGAATGGGGGCAGTGGTAAAGGCATCTTTCAGAGACTGAAAGGTGGCAAGGCAGTCATTGATGAAGAGCCACAGGGTGCCCTTACAAGTAAGACGAGTAAGGGGCACAATGATATCAGAGTAGTTAGTGATGAATCATCAGTAAAAGTTGGCAAACCCAAGGAAGAATTGGATGTCATAGACTTTCCATGGTACTGGCCACTCCTGAATAGCCTTGACTTTGTTCTCAGACATCATCATCTGTCCAGAGGGACAAAGTTGGTAGCCAAGGTACTCAGTAGAGTTGGTATTCCATTTGCACTTCTCAGGTTTCACATAGAGGCATGTTTGCAGAGTCTTTGGAGGACTTCTTGGATATGGTCCTTGTGGGAGGCTTTGTCTTTGGAGAAGATGAAAATGTTGTCCAGGTAGACTATAATGCACATGTCAAGGAGATCAGCAAAGATTGAATTGATGAACTGCTGGAACATCACAGGAGCATTCATCATGCTGAATGGCATAACAAGCCATTCAAAGAAGCCATAGTGCATTTGGAAGAAGGTCTTCCATTCGTTGCCCTCGGCAACACAGACCAGATGGTACACATGCCAGAGGTTAATTTTGGTGTAGACCTTGGTGTGGCTTGAGGCATTGAGAAGGTCAGAGATGTGGGGGAGTGGATAGCAATCTTTCTTCATGATCTTGTTGAGTCCTCTGAAGTCGATGCAAAAATGGAAGGAACCATCCTTCTTGCAGACAAAGAGGACCAGAGTGGCATGAGTGAAGGAGAATGGGTGGATAAACCCATTTTTTAGGTGCTCATCTAGGAGCATCCAGGGACTCAAGTTTGGAGGGAGAGAAGGAGTAGAGGGTGCCCAAAGAAGGAGAGGCACCTTCCTTGAGATTGATCTTTAGATCATGTTCATGGTGTGGGGTAAGCATAGACACTTTGCTCTTACTAAACATGTTGGTGAAGTCATGATACCCTGGAGGGATTCTGAAGAGATTGACTGGAGCAGGAAGAGAGTCTGCAGAGGCAGAGTGAAGGTTGCTCTTCTTAGGGTGATTTTGCAGGTTGAACTGAGTAGAGCCCTGGAGTTAACAGGCCAGTGTGAAAGTGGGGGCACTAATGAACATGATGGGCAAAGCCTTGCATTCAGAGAAACTAGGCAGATTGGAGGTGACAGGGTCAGCTAGAGGAGAAGGTTCTGGAGGCTATGAAGGTAAGCTTGGGTTTGCAGGCATGGGCTGCTCCAATGAGCGGAATGATATACTGCTTGAAACCCAGTCAATCAATGGATTAAAGTAAGTGAGCCAGTTGTGTCCCAGGACAAGAGAACAGGAACCATCTAGCAAAGTGATGTATAATGTTATCAGGGTGATGTCACCAGTTTCAAAGCAGATGGAGAGGTTGATGGCTTGAGTGATCATGGAGTTGGTTGTTCTGTCAAAGAGTCAAAGTTGGAGCAGGGGCATGGAGTAGATTGAAAGATTGTGTTTATTAACAAATGACATATCTATGAAACAGTTGGAGGAGCCAGAATCTACAAGTGCAAGAAATGGAGGGATAGTCTGTCCAATAAGACTGATGGAGGGGACAAGAGAATGGGGGTCGGAAAGAGTGGATGTGTTGAGTTAGATCTCCTTGGGTGCACAGGCAGGGTCAATGCAACCTCCAGACTGTGCAGAGTCCTGGAGGTCACACT
Source organism: Pulveroboletus ravenelii (assembly GCA_038090235.1). Classification (NCBI taxonomy): domain Eukaryota; kingdom Fungi; phylum Basidiomycota; class Agaricomycetes; order Boletales; family Boletaceae; genus Pulveroboletus; species Pulveroboletus ravenelii. The sequence continues at coordinate 10,712 of JBBPMH010000482.1, forward strand.
CTATTTTTTTTGCCTCCAAGAAGGTCTCTGGTTTGGTTTCTGGAGTGGCCACCATTGCTCTGCAGCCTTTAGAGGCCTTGAAGGTAAACTTCAGGCAGTTCTTGGCCATGTGCCCAGTGAGGCTGTAGAATATGCATAGCTTCAGATCAAAGTGGTGCTTGCACTCAGCAGTAGTGAGCTTGCTGTCCTTTCCCAATTTAGAGGAAAGGTCAGGCATCAGGGTGGCAGAGGTGGTGGACTTCCCTTTGGACTCCTTGGAGTCCTTGAAGTGACTGGAGTTATGATCTCTGGAGATAGAGGGTTTGTCAGACTTCGACAAGGAGGTGTTGGTGGAGGGCTTCACTTGGTGGCTGATCTTGGACTTGCACTCCCAATAGTGCATTTCAATGGCCTGGATGAGGGCATGGAGCTTAGAGAGGGTAGGGGGCTTTCCAACATGAGAGATCTCATCCTTAATTCAGCTGGGGAGACCATTGTAGAAATGGTGCTGGAGGGCACCCTCTCCATATCCTCAGATCTACAAAGCAATACAGTTGAACTCAATATGTACTTGTTGATATGCTGGATGTACTTCATGGACAGGTGGTTGAGTTGGTGTGCTGTGTCTCCAACAGGGTCATATGGGCTGAAGTTGGTCTGGAGCTCCAGGACAAACTCCCTGTAGGTATCCATCCAGAGTGGACAGAGGTCTGGGTCTTTGGCAAGGAGGAGGTCCAGTTTGAACCATTTCAATGCCATCCCCTTCAGGTAAGACTGCACAAAGGTAACTTTAGTGTGATCTGTACAGAAGGCCTTTGGGCAGTTCTGGAAGTTGAGTTCACATTGGACCAAATACATAGGTTCAGGCTTCTGGGGGTCAGTTCTGTTGAACTGGTCTGGCTCACAAACTTTGGTGCAGAGAGTGCTTTCAGCATGGTGGTGACAAAAGGAGCAGGCTAATCCATAGATGGTATCTGTGAGCAGCATGAGCATCTCACAAGGCACTTGCTCATTGCCATCTCCTTTACTGCCATCTTCATCATCGCTCTCATCAGGGGCAAGGTCTGGGAAGTCAGGGTCATCATTGAAGGGGTCATCTCTGGGACTATCTGGACCATCTAGACCAGGCCTATTTGGAGGCATGCAGGGAGATCACACCTCCAGGAGCTGACTGGACAGCAGAGGCTTGTTATCCAGGAGTTGGATGATGTGAGCATTGAAGGTTGGGGAATGATGAGGGGTGCATCCCTATCTTGTCTATTATCATAATGAGAAATCAGATCCTACCTTGTGTAGGGGCTAGTCTTGCCTTCTTCATGCTGTTCATGGTGGACATGTCATTCCCAGGCTATTGCTTCTTTGTGGTCCTCACCATTTCATTGTCATGTGCTGCTTTTGCCTTTTCAGATGGTTTGATAATATGTTTTGTCATGCAGATCTTTTCTATAGCAGGGTGATGGTTTCTCTGTCAGAGTATGTTTTATGGTGATAGTTAAAGGCTAAATGCTCAGAGTTGGGTCAGATAAATTTTACATTCCAGATAGCAGTGGTATTATGGCAGTGCATTGAATGAATAGCTATGGAATCATATGGCAGGCTGTGTGAAATGTGGCTATGAAGTAAATCTCAGTAGGAAATACCCATGGGTATGGGTATTTGGTGGGTATGGGTATCTCTAAAGCCAACCCACACCCATACCCACAAGATACCCATACCCACAACCCATGTGGGTTGCCCATACCCATGCTATGCCCTAGGAAAAGCTCATGTTGTCCCTACAAGCAACCTACCTCCTGGACCTGCACTTCATATCTCTGTTACTGTCAATGTCACACAAATATATGCTGACATCTGCTCATCCCTAACCTCCAACCCCATGGCTCAATGCCATCTCTCTAACCTCTCCAATCCTTGATGGTCCACAGACTCCAACAGACTCCTCCAGCTCAATAGTAGAATTTACATCCCAGATGCCCTGGATCTCTCTCTCTGCATCCTGTGCCTGAAGCATGACCACCCCCTATCTGATCACTTTGACATCAACTGCACCCTAGAGTTGGTTTGCAGAGATTAGACCTGGTCAAGTGTAAGGACCTTTATCAAGGACTATGTCCACTCCTGTACTACTTACACCCAGGTTAAGACTTCACAGCACCGACCATATGGGCTGCTCAAACAACAACTTCCCATTCCTGCTTGCCCATGGGACTCCATATCCATGGACTTCATCGAGCACCTTCCTCCATCCTCTGGCTATATCACTATCCTAGTGGTTGTAAACCATCTTTCCAAACAAGCAGTATTTATACGGATCTATAACACAATCTTCACCCCACAATTAGCACAAACCTTTATGACTCACATCTTCTCCAAACATGGTGTACCTAACCACATCACCTCTGACAGAGGTTTGGAATTCATATTCCACTTCTTCCATTCCCTTGGTAAGGCCCTCAGTATCACCCTCCACTTTATCTCCAGCTATCATCCTGAAGATGATGGTCAGACCAAGCACACTAACCAGATATTGGAGCAGTATCTCCACACCTACTGCAGCTATCAACAAGATGATTGGTCTGACCTTCTGCTGCTAGCAGAGTTCAAGTTCAACAACATGCCCAGCACAATAACCAGTGTCTCACCTTTTTTTTCCAACAAGAGTTACCACCCCAATCTTTCAGTCAATACTATCTCTACTTGAGCACAAGAATATGCTGCCAACCTGGAGGAGCTCTATGAGTTCCTCCAGTCCAAAATAAACCTGGCCCAACAGCAGTATCAAGGTCCTGCTAATGCCCAACATCTCACTTCACCTGATTTTCAGGTTGGTGAAGAGGTATATGTTCAGGCTAAGTACTTCTGCTCTATATGGCCCTCTCAGAAGCTTTCCAACAAGTACCTGGGCCCTTTCCCCATTATCACTAAGCCCAGCTCCCATGTTCTCACTCTCTGCATACCAGACTCCATAAGAGCTATACATCTGGTTTTCCATGTCTCCCAATTGGAACCCTGTGTTCTGAATAAGATACCCAACAGAACTCAAGCTCCACCACCTTTGATAGAGATCAACAGAGAAGTCAAGTATGAAGTCAAAGCAATTCTCAACTCCAAGGTCAATTGGTGGTGGCATTGCAATATCCTCTATTTGGTCAAGTGATCTGGTTATGAAGGCACTAGCAAAGAAACTTTGTGATTACTGGCAACAGAATTGGACCACACTAGTGAGCTGGTCTCTGACTTCCATACTAAGTACCCTTCCAAACCTGGTCCTTATTCACCCACTTAAGTTTCACCCAATTCCAACCAAGTCATTCCCATTCCAATTAAACACAAATGATTTTATTTACAAGGCTGAGGAGCCACTGCTCCCCTCACCTTCCCTGCTCCTATCTCCATTCTCACTCCCTTTTTCCTTTTTTTTCCCTTTTCCTACCACTGCCTCTACCTCTACCTTCAACTCTGCTAGTACCACCCTTGCCCCATCCTGTGAACTTCCCTGGACAAAGTCTGCCTACCAGGCACTCTTGTGCCACCCATATTCACTCCATCTCTTTCCACACCTGCATCCTCACCTCACACCTCATCACCTGGAGCTGCCATAGCCCTGCTAGATGCTCCTCCAACTTTCCCAGCACCTTTGCCATCATGCTGAGAGCATTGTGGTTTTCTATGGCAGTCTTAAGCAGATGGTGGGGTACTAACCCCTCTGCTCCCTTGACTCCAGTCTCCTTGCCCCCACTTTTGCCACTCTCCACCACCTCCATGGAAATCTGTGCCTGTTTTATTGGTGTCTTGGGTGACTCTGCCCTTTTTCATTTTTCTGCTTGTGCTGCCTCTGCCTTGGACTTGTCTCTTGGCCTGCTCCAACTGCAGCACTTATGCACCACCTGGCATGGCCCTTCTTGCTCCTGCTTGCTCCTTGCACTTGGAAGGCTAACTGAGTTGCATGCAACATGCACATATCCCAGCTGCTGATCCTGCCATCATGCACTTATTCCTTCTCCTTGCACTATCTCCTTTTTTCCTTCTCCACTTTCCAGTGCTGAGTGTGGTCACATTAGTGGCACAAATTGCTACCAATTTGTCACTTACCTCCTCCCATTCCCACCACTTCCCCTTGCAGATGTGCTCCTACCACTTCTTCTCCTCTGCTATATGCTGCTCTTTCTCTGCTGTCTTTGTGGCAATGACTAAGACATTGAAGAACACTAATTCTAGCTATGGGATGCAGGATAAGTGGTAGGTGGGTCTAATGGTGCAATGTGCTCGACCCTAGAGAGACTCTGTGGGAAGGGAAACAAGAAATGAAGACTCTGGGTAAAGAATATGAGAGTCCAGATAGTCCAGGCAGTTTAGCGGGACATCCAGAGGAGCGATATGATATGAAGAACAGTCAAGAACAGTGTCAGTCAGAGTGGTCGATGAACAGTAGTTGGTTGGTAGGGTATTATATGATTTTTGTGAGCCAAAAGGGAAGCTCCCATACTCATGACTAAGTACATTCTTTATAGTCTGGGCACACCTGGGACTCAGTAAGGTATGGCAAAGCTAAATATAGTCCAAGACATCGGGGATAGTAGTGGAGATATAGTTCATGCAACCTAGGTATAAGAGAAACTTAGCAAAACAGTGGAAATAATGATGGATGGTTAAGGAGGAAGGGCAGAAGGCATCTGTTAGTAAGAAAATAACACCACCAATACAGTACGAAATACTGCCTAGGGTTCAGTAATAGTCTGGTAGTAGTCTAGTAGTCCAGTCAGTCATATGTAAAAAAAAAAGTAAGTAGATACAAACAGATATCAAACATAATGGAATCATAAATGTAATGGGGCACTGCACCAGGTGGAATATATGGAATATAAACATAAAGACACACTGCACTCTAAAACATTGTTGTCTGAGTCCATGAGGAGTTCATCTCCAGAGGCCCTCACCCAGTTGCATTGGCCATTACTGCTCATCAACATTGTAGTATGGGTTAAAGTTGATTCACCTAGCATGCCCCTCTTAAATAGTGATTCCTGTTTTTGAACTCCACCAACTTTATATTGTTCTGTGTCCACCATTCTTAGGTCCACATGCCCTAAAAGGGGGATACTGTCATGACCATGACAACTCCATTCTATTCTGCACCAACTCCACTTACTCTGCTTCTATACTTAGACATTTTTCTCTTTCTCTTTGACATTCTGTACTATAGCTCTGACTCTGCTCTGACTGTGGTGCCAGTTAGTACTTGACTGGTAGCCATTACATTACTCCATCTCTGCATTCTCCATTTACAATACATTCCTCACTTACTCTCCATTCTTCACTTAGACTCCCCATTCCTTGTTTAGTGCTCTGTTTTCTTGTTCCACCTCCAATGCTATATTCTTGTACATACTGTACTGCCTCTGACCTCATGTATATATGTAAGTCCAATCCACTGAGGACTCACTCCTCAGTTTGAATATTGAAGTCTTTCAGTCCTTTTCTTTTCACTGTGATTCCCTCTTCTCTATCCTTTTTCTAGTCTAACAGATTCCATCTCTGTCCTTTTGACCCCTCCAGCCCAATCTCTGAAATATGAGAACCCAGGATTATGCAGGATGGAGTACTGCCTAGGGTCTGGTGCAGTTCAGTTGGTCATAGGATCTCAAACAGAGTAGGGTTGTAAACATAATGGGGCACTGTACTATTTGAAATATATGAGATATAAATGTAGAGATGTACTGTGTTCTACAGTGGATCAGTTCCAGGGTCTGGTTCTGGCTGAAGTGTCTGGAGAGCAGATGGTCATGCTTGTATTGGAGGACACAGAGTCAGAGATCTGCAGAATCAGGGATGTAGATGTGGTTATCCAAACAGAGAAATCTGTCAGAGTCAACTGACCATCAGGGCTCAGATTCTGCTGCAGACATGTAGATAGCAGCCAGAAGGTCGGAGGGGAAAGTGGAGAGAATGTCAGTGTGAAGGGACTCAATATCAAAGAAGGTGCTAGCCTGGAGGATGGGGGTAGCAAGATATGTAGCCTAGAGGGATGCAGTAAGCTGTTCATTGGTAAACATGGGGCAGAAGTTGTGTGGATTGACACAAGTGTAATCCTTATCCCCCTTTTTGGGATAGACATCCCAGCATCTAGTAAGGGAATCAGGTTTCATACCAAGGCATCTGGGGTGGAAGCATACCACTATGTTGAACTGGGAGAGGAACTCCAACCAGTGGGCTTGCTGGTGGGTTAGAAGCTTTGTGATGGCGAAATACTCAAGATTCTTGTGGTTGGTGATGACATTAATCAGGGTGCTGAAGTCTTCAAGGTAGTGACACCAAGTCTGAAAGGACTCAAAAATGGCAAGGAGCTCCTTGTCATGGGTGTCATAGCTTAACTCTGGAGTGGAGAGAGTCTGAGAGTAGAAAGCAACAGGCCTGACTTCTTTATCCAGGCAGTGAATGGAAAGGATGTCAGTGACAGCATAGTCAGAGGTTGTCATATCTCATGCAACTCTGACTTCCAGATCCAACTCTGGCTTCCTTTCTCTTGAACTCTGGTGCATTCTTGAAAAGCATGCACCCTAGACTCCCCAGACCTTGTGCTTAGATGATCCCATCTTACTATGCTTATATTCCATTTTTCACTTACCCTTGTACACCACCTGTTTTCTTCATAGCCTCTCCAATCCTGTGCTCCACTTAGGAGCACAGCTCTGTTGTTACTACTCTGGCTCTAGCTCTGAGTTACTGGTTCTCATACCAGTGCTCCCCCTCTGTATATAAGACTCCATACTATGTTGTAGATACCTCAGTTCAAATATCAACTAAGACTTCCCCAGTCCTCTCTGACCCTCCACTTGAGCCTTGAAAGCTCTCCTCTGATCCTTTCTCAACTTTCATTGCTTGCAACAAGGTCACTCTGACCCTTGCCTGACCCTCTGTAAATTCAGGGCAACTGGACTTGTGACAGAGGTGCACCACATACAGTGAAGCTGAAGTCCTGTTCAAACTCTGGAGTCCTGGAGTTACCCTTGGAGATACATTCTTAACAGAGGTGTCAGTTTCTATGATCATCAGAGCATCTGGAATCCAATGGAGAAGGATGGGGGCAGAGGTGAAGGTATCCTTCAAGGACTGGAAGGTGGTGAGGTATGTGTTGTCAAAGAGCCACAGAGTGCCTTTATGAGTGAGGCAAGTGAGAGACACAACAATATCAGAGTAATTAGCAATGAATTGTTGGTAGAAGTTGGCAAAACTGAGAAAAGACTGGATATCCCAGACTTTCTGTGATACCAGCCACTCCTGAATAGCCTTGACTTTGTATTTGGACATTGTCAGGCCAGAGAAAGAGAGTTATTAGCTGAGGTACTTGGTGGAGTCAGTATTCCACTCACACTTCTCAGGTTTCATGTAGATACTGTGTTTGCAGAGTCTCCAGAGGACTTCCTGGACATACTCCTTGTGGGAGGCTTTGTCTTCAGAGAAGATTAGGATGTTGTCAAGGTAGACTATAATGCACACATAAAGGATAACAGTTAAGATTGAATTGACAGACCACTGGAATACTGCAGGGGCATTTATCAGACTGAATGGCATAATGAGCCATTCAAAGGAGCCATAGCACATCCAGAAGGAGGTCTTTCATTTGTTGCCCTTAGTGACACAGACCAGATGGTATGACACCAGGTACACAGCCACAGCACTGGACTTGTACCATCACACCAGAGGTATGCTACCATTCTATCCAACTGTCTCTCTGCTATATCACAACCAGTCCCTTGTGCTTTATGACCCTCCCACCAATGTCCTGCTGACTGGGGACAGTCAGTATTCAAGTCCCCTGTGGATGTAGAGCACCAAGTGTCTCTACATTGATATTCAGTGTTTTCCCCATGCCCCAGCTGGTCTACCCGTTATCCATCCATCTGTTCTCACCAGTCTGGGACTAGTATTAGCTTATTCCGCTTCCGTTTTAGTCTGGATCTTAGTCTGGTTTAACAATCTGGTCTGATTTTAGTCCAGATCGACCCCCAACAAGCCTGGTTTCTTTCGGACTTTTGATTCTTTATTTAGAACATGTCCCCCTTATCATTAGTAAGTCCAGGAACATATTCTGGACTATAAAAGCCTTGTATTAGGTTTTGAAATACATCTTCTGATTTTTGGTCTCTTTGAATCTTCCCTTCACCGAATATCATTCCGGAAAGTGACCTAGTTGTTTCCCAGGCCCACCTAGCCATTGGGAACACCACCATTCACAGTCCAGAGCCTCTCTTTGGTCGAGTCTACACTTGCCCCCTACTAGTCCTCCTGACCTCCCAGTCAGGATTGCTGTTCTTCACTGGGTGAAAGTTAAAGTCTCTAATCCAATTCTTGAACATGGCTTCAAAATATTTAATGGACTCAAAACAAGCTTTCAGGACTCGTTCCCAGATTGTTTCTAGGTTTTCCTGATGCTTTTGGAGCTAGTGGGCTCTCCAAGCAATCAGGTCAGATGGGGATAAGAGATCAGCATCAGGCAGGGAAACAAGAAAGGTTGCCTTGGTTAAATAAAAAGAGAGGAGTGGCTTGACGCTGTACACCATAAAATATGGAGACAAACTGGTAGACTGGAGCATGGTGATGTGCTCAGCCCAAAAAATGGAGTGCACAATGGTATGCCAGTGCAACTCCCCCCCAGAGAAGTTTTAACAATGACCTCCTGGACATTGAAATGCTGATGCTCAATAATGCCATTGGCCTGAGAGTTGTAGGGGGAGATGTGGATGTGGCAGATATAATACTTCAGGGACAGAATCTCAACTGCCTGGATAAAAGCAGGACCATTGTCAGTGACCAACTCAAAAAGGGGACCCCACCGGCAGAGGAGGTCCTCAAAAATGAAGGATGTCAAAGCAGCAGCAGACTCCGAGTGGAGCATCCACCACTCCAGATAAGCAATCAAAGTATAGCAGGCCTGGATGATGTATTGGTAGCCCCCAGACTGGGGCATCAACATCATGTCCAGATGCATCTTACAAAAGAGGCTTCCTATGGTGGGGATGGATGGCAGAATATGAAAATGACTCATTTGCTGGACCTGGCACTCATGGCAGGTTTGGATAAACCACTTAACATCTTCAACCAACATCAGCCACCAGAAGCATAGCAGTAACCAGGCATGGACAGAGTAGACACCCTTGTGTCTAAGGCTGTCATGTGCCTCCTGAACCAATCTGTACTGGCAATACTCTGGGGGAACCAACTGGTGGCAGCCATATAGCTCCCTATGCCACAAGGAACCATTGAGGACAAAGAACCTCAATGCAGAGTTGATAAATGACTGAAATGTGGAATCTGAAAGGTTAGAGAGATGGGTATGAGAAACAAGAAAATCCTGGATATGGCAAACCTGGGCCTCCTGGGTGATAGCCTTGACAGTCCAGGGAATCACAGGAGTTTCTGGAGGAAACTAAGAGGCCAGAAGGAATGTTTCCAGAATGGATGATTCAAAACATGGGGTAAAGACAAGAGGAGGAATGGTGTACACAGAGACAGAGAGTACAGCAGCAGCAGCAGACAGACAGTCCAGTCAGGCAGGCAGACCATACCAGACAGGAGGGGTGGTAGTGGGCAATAGGCAGTTGTTGAGAATGGCAATACTGAAGGTATATAAGTTATCTAGCCAGTCCTCAATGTCATCTACCTCCGGCAGGTTGTCACTGGAAGGAGGATGATGGGACAAACCATCCAGACTGGTATGACAGTCAGCAGGAATGTGGCAGAGGGTAAAGTGGAACAGCAAGATCCCTGCAATCCAGTGATTGATTATTGCATTTGGCTGAAGGTCAGGATTGTTGATCATGCTCTTTACATACTTGGCATCCATTTCTACAACAAGGTTAGGGACCCCAAAGATGAAAATGCACACTACCTGGAGGGCATGGAATAGTCCATAGAGCTCAAGCTTAGTCTGGAAATACCAGCTCTCAATGCTCAACAAGCTAATGGAACAGAACCAGTTAGGATATCAGTGTCTATTCTCACCTTCCTGTGACAGAATAAAACTGACCACTATGACCAAGGTATTGACAGCAAGAATAACTTTCTGGCCAGACATGTAGTCCAAGCGGCGGAGCACAGGGGATTTCAGGATCTCATCCTTCAGACAAGTTATAGCCTCTGTTAAGGATGGAACTCCAAGGGGTAACTCCAGAACTCTGGAGTTCGCACAGGGCTTTGGCTTCACCATATGTGGTGTGCCTCTGTCACAAGTCTGGTTGCCCTGAATTTATGGAGGGTCAGGCAAAGGATCAAAGGGGACCTTGTTGCAAGCAACAGAGGTCAGCGGAGGGGTCAGAGGAGAGCCATCAAGGCTCAAGCGGAGGGTCAGAGAAGATGGGGAGTGTCTTAGTTGATATTCAAACTGAGGTATCTACAACATGATATGGAGTC
>JBBPMH010000483.1:0-24845 GCA_038090235.1 Pulveroboletus ravenelii
TAAGATTTTGTTGTGAATGGGTCATGTGAGTGTGGGAAAAGTGACCGCATTTTTAAGCCTCCATTTTTCAAACTCAGTTCAAATGTCTCTTGACCTTCTTTCATCACCATTTACTTATAACATTGACATATAGTTGACTTTCTCCTAATGCATATCCCTCAGGATAGGCCTAAAGGTATGTGTTATGAGGGAGTATGTGTTGTTGGGGAGGTTGACCTTTATGGCAACAAAACTGTGTGACCATTATGTGTGAGTTACTATTGAGACCAAAGCTATTTATGAGTAAAATAACTTGTTAATTTCCTGTCCTTCATTCCCTTCATCTTGTGGGCTCATACCATTCGCCCAAATGAACCCACTATGACCTTTACCTTGTGTGCAAGTGGATCATCCATCTCATTGGCATACCTACGCAAGACCATCATTGCCTGGAGCACTTCCTTCCGTGTTGGAGGCAATTCAACAGGTTCATCACAGTCATTGTTTGCATTGCTGATCTCATCATCACCACCTGTGCTCAGTTCCTGTGCCATCATCATCACTGCCTGATAAATGTTGTTGTCACTTGCATCGAAAACATTGCTGGACTTAGTAGCAGGATTGAGTAATTCTGCGATGTCCATGTGATTCAAGCGCTGGAGGGCCCCTGTCGCCTCCAAGGCATCCAAAGCTTCAGAGACAAGCTCCTCTGCCTCGGATAAAGGAATAAGATTGGCCTGAGCTTTGCTGATATTTATAAGAGCGGAGATGGGGAGGGCAGGACGAATAGACAGCTGGGATGCAAGGAGGGCTTGTGGTATGATGTTGGCCTTCTTCCAACAGTTGCAGATTGTCGTCGTATCCACCTCGTTCCAAGCCTCATTGGCAAGTCTCATTGCCGCAAGCTAATTAATATCATATATGCTTAATGGTGTGATGCCTGTCTCATACAGTTCAACAGCGTGATTGATGAACTTGGCACGGTAATGAGCTTTAAAGCAATGGATAATCCCTTGGTCGTTAGGCTGAACATATGCGGTAAGATTGGACTCAAAGTTAATGACACGAATATGAGTGAGCGAGTCTGGAACGATGTGACCTGAGAAGTTATCCTACAATAACAAAATCTTTCGATTCTCGCTTCTGAGTCTCTGGTCCCAATCCTGGAGCCACTCCTGGTAAATTGTAGATGTCATCCATGCCTTTGTGTTACTCCGGTAGTTAAAACCAAGTTGTGAGCCGGTCTTGCCTTTGAATGCATGTGGCTTCCATGCCTTTCCAATGATGAGGAGAGGTAATTTTTGTGAACCATCTGCATTCACAGTGAATAGATAGGTGAGCCAGAGCTTTTTTCCTTTCATCCCGGAGCTTTTCTTGTCGGATAGTCCACGATCAGGTGGCATACTATTGCCCATTGATTAATATTATTGGTACATTCAAGTAAGAGAAACTCACACAAAAAACAATGCTGTCTTGTCTGCATTAAAAATATTATGCAGCTCGTATCCTAGTTTTCTAAGAAGGTCCTGAAGTCATATTTGCTCTTTCTCAACAGTATCCATGGTAGCGGATGCAGCCTCACCATGCCGCTTTACACCCTTGAGCCCAGTCCGTTCCTTGAACTGGCTTAACCACCCCTCACTGAGATTGAGGCACTCATCATCAGGAATACCAGCAAGGTCAGCAAATGATTTCCATTTTTGTCAAAGGACTTTGCCAGTGAGAAGCACATCATCTGCCATCACTTTGGACACCCAGAGATCTAGCATCTCTGTTACCTCTGGGTGCTGAGTTTGATGAACTCGCTTGCATGAGTAGGATGAGGCTGCACTAGACTCATACTCTGCTCACCACTTTGATTCATCCCTCAGCCATGCAGATATCCTTGGCTGCTTCAACTGGAGGTTTGGATAGATAGGATTAAAATGCTTTGCTGTTTTCATCTGGTTCTTGCCATTGGCATGATACCAATCCAGGACCTCGATCCATTGTTCTAATGTTGCATTCTCCTTTTTCTCGAATACAAGAGGGAGCTTATCTCTCTTGCTAGCTATAGTGGATCTGTCTGTGGGTGCTGGATCAGGACCTAAGAGAAATTAGCATAGTGCACTGAACATAAAAATGAGCCTATGATTTCGCTTTTTTGACAATGTATCACTTTTCCTGCCATCTCCTGCAAGCTTCTGCAGCTGCTGAACAATTATTTTGTCCTTGGAATTTAGCCTTTGAAGGCCATGCTCATAGTCAGATGTATCATCCAAGGCCTCAACTACCTGCTCTTTGTCTATCAAGTTTCCCTCACCATCAAGCCACTCTTGATCACTCTCTGATATTGAGCTACCAGCCCTTAACTTGGCAGTAAGTCTTGCTTTACGTTCTTGTACTTGATCATGAAGCCTTGATAAGCCCTTTTTGAGAATGTCAATGGGTTTCATGGGAGTGAGCTGGTGCTTCAGTTCACTCTTGCCAGACTCGGACGAGAAGAACAAAAAATATGACTCTATCTAGTAACTTATTCCCACTATATAAAGATATATATGGGTTTTGGGTGTTGAGATCTGCTATGGGTTATGTGTTATGGGAGAGTCATGGGTTATGGCCTGCAAATGGACTTGGGAAAGTGAAAAAGCTATGTGTTATAAGGGAGTATGTGTTATGTAGGGTATGCGTTAGGAGAGAGTCGACTGTATTATCATGGGTAAGCTATTGCTACTATATTTTTATATCTGGCTAATCCTTTATTCTTTTGATCATACACAGATATATTAATGGTGAGTCACCATTGTTGGTACCTTAATTCTTGCTAACAATTAGATTACTGTAGGACATTATTAGTTATTGTATTTTACTTGTTTATATTTATATAATCATATGAAATATATTTGATTTTGATTTATAATGTGCTTGTATGGCATGATTATTTCCTATATTTTACTAGATTGGGACAGCTGGAGGTAACTGGAACAGTCTGGGACAGCTGGGGGTAACTGGGACAGCCTGGACAGAGCTAGTCAGTTGGGTACCTTGTTAGAAGAGCTGAGAGAGCTGTCAAGCTGTCCAGGTCTGTCCCAGCCTGGCCAGTGCTGGCCAGTTGAGGGCTGGTTTGCTGATGGGCAGCCAATTTGGAGATCTTAACCTTGTCCCTCCAAGCATGACTCTTCACTTGTTGCTTCTTGCTCTCACTGTAGAGCAGCCACAACACCCATGCAGGGGTTGTCATTCTGCCTCCCAGTGCACTGCTACAGTGCCACATCATTGCTTTGCCCTTTGCACCTTGCTGCAATAATGCACTTCTTCAAATGAAGGCAATTTCAGGAAGCACCAAACCAAGTGCTCTCCATTGCTCCCACATTGGTCAAATGACAAGAGGGACCATCCCACCATAGAAACATCACATCAGGAAAAATCTATTCTGGTCTATAGCAACCAATGAATCAGATAGTCACCATTCCATAATGTAGTAAATTTTAATCTCAGTACTGCTATGTACTGGTGCTGCATCAGCAAATTGTCATACTTCTTTTCTGGCCTTAATTAAACTTATTTGCCTGGGTAAGTGTAAATAAAGGATGACAGAAAATAAGCATGGACAAGGTAAACCTTGCTCTTGAATCCAGCTTTTTTAGCTTATTTTTTCAATGAAAATGCTTGCAATGCAATACATAGAAAGCCAACAAAAAGTTCCAGGAAAGCACAGATCAGAAAAGTGTAATAAGTATGAGAAGTATATTAAGTGCTGTCATTGTGGGAAGTAAACTGGAAGCTGAACAAGTGATGGTGGCTATACTAGTGGTAGTAGTCAGAAAAACAAATGAGTGGAAACAAAAAGGAGCAGGGGATGAAGTCAATGCAGCAGACAGCAATAAAAAGCTCAAGTTGGGATGTGAGATGGAAAATTCCTGTAATTTGGTTAGTTGTGTTTAGAGCAGGGAGAAAAAAAAGTACAAAGGCAAGCATGTGGGTCAATAACATTTCCAGCTGAGGCATCAGCATCAGTACCAAGGATTTAATTCCTCCAGTTTTGAGCTTCTGTGAATACTTGACTGACAAATGCGGCCCCCCTTCTATCCACAGATTGCATGTAGCTGTTATGCTTGATCTCGAAAGGTCAAGCGTGGACTTGGCTAAGTGACAAGGATGGGAGAAGCTGTCAGCAGGGAGCTACAGTGGAGCTAGAACGAGGGATGTAGCCTGCAACTTGCAGGGTCGAGGGTTCATCTGGCGACTAGCTGACAATAGTTCAAGGTCAAGGATTTTGCCTAGCAACTGCTAGCAGAGAGACAAAGGTATGAGTGGAGTGCTCACTTGAGTGTAGAGTGAAGACACGTGATAAGGAGAAGCAAGTGGATTGCTGAGTAGGTCTAAGCTGGGGAACAGTGTACCTATGAGGCAGGTTTATATACAAGGTGTAAACAAAGAGAGATAAATGAAGAGTAATCAAAGGTAAACGAAGCTTAGGAATCAAGTGAGTCAGATGACAAATGGCAAAAGAGGAGCAATGAGTAAAAGAGACATGAGGCCAATAAGAGAGGATTGGACAAGGGGATCTAGGGTTTAAAGACTAAGTGAGAATGACAAAGGGAAGAACACCATGGAATGTGGTGGAATGATGAAGATGGTGTGACAGAGTCATGGGGGTACCTGTGGCAGTGTAGACGTAATCTGTTGACAGGTTATGCTTGGAGATAGGTGCTGGGTAGGCAGAGGCAGAGCCAGGTGCCGGGTAGGCACAGACAGGTGTTGGGTGGACATAGACGGGTGCAGGGTCGGTGGGGATAGATACTAGGTAGGCAAAGACTAGTGATGTCAGAGAGGATGCCCAAGGGGTCAAGGTGATTTGTTGTGACTGTGGACTGGTGGTGCTAGGGTAGCAGTAATGGGTGTAGGTCCAGTGATGAATCAGAGGGGGTCCCAGAGGAATGGTGTATCAGTGGATAGGTGTTGTGGGGCATATCGCTAGGAAAAAGAGTAGGGGTCACATGCTTGTATAAGCAAATCGTAACAGTAGCTTGCAGTCCTGATGTTCCACTTGTGCAATGAAAATTGATATGGTGTAGATGTCTTACAACCTGTTACCTTGTTGAGCATCTTTGGAAGTTTGATTTTCATCTTGCTGTGACTGTCATTAGACTCTAGCATTTCCTGAAGAACCTGCTCAATGTTGATAACACCATCACAAATAAATTTGAGAGCATGCTCAAGCTACAATTTCATTTGTGTGAGTCAGAATCAACTCATAGAAAGCAGAAAAAGACAAAAAAAACCAACCACAGTACAAGCAATAGCAACTACACCAGCACAGTTTTTGCCTGTGGCACATTCCTTTATGTCCCATTCTTCAATGGGGATATATCTGGCAATATCATTTAAGTACATTGTTGCAATGAGTTCATACAAGAAAGGGAACTTGAAGTGAGATTCCAATGTGAGCTCCAGGAATGTCAGGTTTTCATGCAGGAAACAGAAATCTTTGTGAAGAAACCTTGCCTCCTCAATGATGTTCTTGTTGTCAGGTTGATCAGCAAAATAACTTATGAGCAGCACCAGGGCTGCTGACCCAACACTGCTTTGCCACTCAGATATATGTTGCTAGGCCTTATTTTGATTAGTAAACAAACCATGGTACTATTGTAACATATTGCTTACCATTGCATGAACAGCCCCATTGGTATTCACATGATACTTGACCCCAGGGTAGACCATGTTGAAGATAAGCTGCAAGGTGCTTATGAAGTCATTGTCCAGGATAACCCAGACATTCAGCTGGGTCCCACACCAAAGTGTTAGTGTGCTGATTACACTGCATAACCAATGTTGGTCACTTGGTATGGGCAAGTCTTTCATACTATATTCCTTTCTTTTCTTGCCACTGTCAACGATGAAACCATTAGCATCAACTGTGGGTAATGGTTAGCTTGAGTCCAATATTGTAGGCACCATACAAACATTGTTTACTTTCTTTATCTGTGATCTTGACTTTCTTGTGAGTCCCAAGCATGTTCACCTGAGTTCTGGGTTGTACTATGCCAACAGATGCCTGGTGGGGAAATGAGTCAGTTAGTCAGATATCTGTTGATCCCAGTGAAATAACATACCATAGCAGTTGTATGCTCATGGCCCTGAGACTTCAATGCTGGCTTCATGAGTCTTTTCAATGAAGCCAATCATCAGTTGTTTTTGGAGTCAGTCTCATCAGGTTTGCTGTCAGAAACAAAGTCAACATTAGCTGCCTTACGCTTGACAGCAGTGGAGGCAACAGAGAGCTGCACTAGCAGCTCCTTGGGTACTCTTGTGCCATCCAAGGCATTCACAAGTTTCTGGGAATCATGTTAGAATAGGGACAGATGGCAACAGAATAAAATAAAACAATATTACCACTATGGTTTGATGACCTTCAACACTACCAATCAGAGAAGCCTTCTCATTGGCAATATCAACAAAGTTGCCAAAAGCTTCGTTGTCTTGCTTGGAACCAATGGAGATAGGAGGACCAGAGATAAATGAGTGCTTTGTGGGGTGAGAGTGACTTGTGGGGCCATAAAGACTCCCACTCTGTGTGGTCAGCTCATCAATCTCATTTTTGGCTGGTTGCCTTGCATCGTCAACCCTGGTAACCCATTTAGTAACATGGCTGGAACCAGAAGGTGGGGCTCGGCTAGTGAGAGCAAGATGAAGGAAAAATAATGTTGATTCAGTCAGTAGGAGTTACATCCTTAGAGGGACAACAGATGGAATTCTGTGAGAGTTGGCTGCCAGAATTAGTATCATGGGATCAGTATTTCCATCAACACGTGTTGCTGAGATCTCAGATGCAGGAATGTGACTCATGAAGAAGTGCCTTCATTTCTGCAAGCTTCTTGGCCTTTGCTTCATGAAGGGCATCTTTTAAGGACACAGACGGCTTTTGAATGGTCTTGTCCATATTGGAGTGCCCTTATAGCATACCATGATCACCTGGAGATGGAGATGATGTGGGTAAGCTGAGTAGGCTATTGATTTTTATTTACCCTGAAAGCCTCACCTTCAGCATGAGGCAGTGGGGCATGAGGATGCACAGACTTGGGCTTAAAAGCTTAAGCCTCTGTCTCTTTCACCTCTGCAGCAACCTCCATTGCAGCTAGCTATGACAGGCCCTCAGTGGCCACTTCCTTCAGTGTGGCTTGGGCTGCCTTCTGCTGCTGGTCATCAGCAGCCTTCTTAGCCTTGGTGTGTCTTTTTGTTTCTGGTTTCAGAATGTCTGCTGAATGCTTATTCACATTAGATGGTCAAGTTCGGTGAGGGGAGGGTTGTGAGTTGTTCTGCCATCCTCCTGGTTATTACTGGCAGAGGAATAAAGGCATAAACAAAATTTCAGGCCAACAGATATTTGTAAGTCCCCATCACGGAACCCTGATTGCAAACAAAACAACACTTATATACCTATATTTGATTCATTCCAGCAAAGTTCTGCCCAGTAGGGTCTGATGGTAAGCATTGGCTCATTGACTTATACTTTTGTGTCCTGCTAATATGCATGAAGACCACTACAGTGAACTCTGGTACCCATGCACACACCCAGGATGCACCCATTTCTTCAAGACAACCAGGGAATGTATGAAACATACATGGACATTTCATGTGGTTTTTCCACCATCTTCCTCTCCAACTGGCTCACAAATACACTGTGCACATGAGCTTGACTCAGACGATGCTGCAGAGATGGAAGCAGGGGTAAGCCAATAAAACAAACTCCTGAGCAGTTGAAATTGAACAGGAAAACTAGCAGAACCATGCAGATAAGTTGGATACCAATTCTGGTGGGCCTGCACAACTGCCTGTTCATGATCCTGCTGTGGATGCTCAATTCTATGGGCCTGGCCAGAAATTATATTGCAATTATCATTAGCACATGAGTGGTAAGGTTTGCCATCTATGCTATATTTTACTTGTGTTAGTAATGGTTTTTACAGCCATGCCATGTGATATGCAGGGACACTTCCTTCCCCCAGCTTCCAATTCTCAGCCAAGGACATCTGATTGCAATGATTGGTTTCCTTATACTAATTGTGTCCAGTTTGAGATCACGGAATTCCTGTATAGGTGGTGCCAGATGTCTGCTGCCCACATAGATATGCTCTTCTATCTTTGGGCAGCTACATTACAGAAGCATGGTGATACTCCACCATTCAAAAACCATAGCCACTTACTCCAGACAATTGACAAGACTCTGATGGGTGACGTCCAATGGAACCACTTTGCAGCTCAATATACTGGTGACCTATCTGACATTCCAAACCCACCTATGTGGATGAAACAACAATATGAGGTCTGGTATTGAGACCCTCACATGGTTGCCCATCAACTTCTCACCAATCCCAACTTTGCCAAGGAGATGGACTTAGACCCTTTTGGGAGTTCCAGACTGAAGACAATGTGTAATGGTTAAGAGACTTTATGTTGGGTGATTGGGCATGGCAGCAAGCAGTAAGTACTGGTAGTTAATTAAGGAACATACTAATGATTACATAGAACTTATCTCAACTGATCCAGATATTCATAGAAGCATCTTTGTCCCATTAATCCTAGGAAGCGATAAGACTACTGTATCTGTGAGTACTGGTAATAATGAATATTATCTGCTTTATATTTCCATCAGCAATGTCCAGAACAATGTCAGACAAGCCCATTGGGATGTACTTGTTATCATTGCATTCTTAGCCATTCCCAAGAGTACATGTATCATAGGGAGTGATAAAATGTTCTGATCCAACAAAGCTGACAAGCAATACCAATTGGATGTAACCTTCTGAAATTTCTGATGCCAATTCTTCCACTTGTCCCTTTTGTTTATTCTCCATACTCTTAAACCAGCTATGACAAAACCAGAGGTTGTATTGTTCAGTGACAATCACTATTGACATGTTATATATGGCTTAGGCCTGTACATTGCTGACTATGAAGAACAAGTGCTACTGTCATGTATTGTGCATGGCTGATGTCCATGGTACGTTGTCTCAATTTCAGTGTGCTACTGTCATGACTGTGACAACTCTGCTTGCTCTGCAGGTCATTCCACTTATTCCACCCTGTACTTAGACAGTTTTCTCTCTTTGTCCTGACACTCTGTACTATAGCTCTGACTCTGCTCTGACTGTGGTGCTGGTTGTTCCTAGACCGGTACCCAGTTCCATTCTCTGTTTCTCCATTCTCTGCCTCTATATTCTCCGTGTACACCACATTCTTGCTTAGCTCTCCATATCTCACTTAGATACTTCTCCACATGGTTCCACCCCTGTACCATGTGCTTGTACATACTGTACTGCCTCCACCCTCCTGTATATAAGTCTGATCCACTGAGGACTTACTCCTCAGTTCAAATATTGAAGTCTTTTAGTCCTTTCTCCTTTGCTGCAGTTCTCCTCTTCTCTGTCCTCCCTTCCATCTGACGGATTCCATCTCCATTCCTTTGACTTCCCTCTGCCTGACCTCTGAAATATGAGGACCTGGGATCGCCAGGGCCCAGTGCTCCACCCCAAGTTGCTGAAGCTGCAGTCCTCACCTCTCCAACCTCTGACCTCTGCCTAGTACCCCCTTCGCGCACTCTCCTGTCGGAGTTAGCAGTGGAGCAGAGCAGAGTGGACCCTGACAGCTACAAACTACTTCATCACCTTCTGATTTGGTAGATGCCAGGCACCATCCAAAGATCTTGATTAGGATGGCTTTGTGCCTAACCATACACATGACTTGGATAGCATGCTATTAGAAATGGTTATGCCCAATGTGCTCTGGGATAAATATGGGATTGCCAGCAATCTTGTGGTGATTTTTTTCTCATTTTCTGCAGTAATCACATTAGTAACTGGCCATTAGCTGTTCACAAATGACTTTCCCCATGCAGATATCCACTTGCTATTGGCACCTGATCTCCTGCACCAGCTTATCAAGGGCTATTTCAAGGACCATCTCGTTGAATGGGTAGTCGCTTACATTCAGCACCGGTACACATCACAAAGGGAAGCAATGTGAATACTGGACAAAATTGACCATAGGTAATAATTATTTCGACATGACTGATCCAGTGAGTTGCTGAGCATATGCTTAGGATTGCTATAGTTGCCCCTTTCTTGGGTCTCAGATGTTTCCCTCAAGGCTGCAGTTTCAAGCAGTGGACAGGGGATGACTCCAAGGCTTTAATGAAGATAAGAAATTTACTTGGTGATAAGATTTTGTAGCTTATGTCTTTGATTCAGTATACTAGGTTTACCTTGTAGTAGTTGAGGAATTTATCCCTCAGGACATGGTTCACACATTGCATGCATTTCTAGATTTCTGCTATCTGTATTGCTGACATGTCATCACTGAAAATCATCTGCAAGAGATTGTGAATGTGTTAAGTCACTTTCATACATATCAAGAGATATTCAAGACCAGCAACTATCCTGTAGTTAATTCATTTTCTCTTCCATGCCAACATGCCACCAAACATTATCCCAAACTAATCTGTCAATTTGACACACCAAATGGTCTGTGCTCCTCAATCACTGAATGCCACCACATTAAGGCTGTCAAAGAACCCTGGCATTGCTCAAACAGATTCAATGCACTTGGTCAAATGTTGGTGACCAATCAGTGTCTTGACAAGCTTGCTTCTTCACACATTGACTTTGAACAATGAGGGATGCTGCAGGGATTGTGCTTGCAGCTGGAATCCATGCTCAAGATGATAGGTGAGTATGGGGTTTAGTCAGATTCTCTCTAAAAGTTCAAGTTATACTGATGGATCCTTATACAGAGCAGGCCTTTCCTGGGTTGAACATGACTGAAGATCAAATGGACACTTTGCTGTCCAATCCTGAGATGAAAAGGCAGACTGTGCAGGGAGATAATGATTCATGCAAACCTGGTCACAGTCTTGCAAGCCTAGCTGCTCAGGTTCAGCTTGCACAAACACCTTGTAAGTCTACTGTTCTATCTATGTTTTTATCTACAGTTAATGTCCATTCCTCAAACAAAACTGACCTCGTGATCTTCTCACTTTGGGAGAGGAACTTAATATTCAAAATCTTCTAATTCCCCTTCAATGGTAACAACTCAACCCCAATGATCCTTGTGATTCCCTACTTGTGCCGCCAGCAGAATACCCTTGCTTTGAAGATTGCATCATTCAGCCTGTTCCAGATTCTTTGCCCTAAATAACATTTGTGGGATCCAGGGTATGTAGCGAGAATATATTTGCTCAATGCAATGCCAAACTGGAGAAGGGAGGGGCCCCAGCATGACTGTGTTTTCATTAAAACCAACCCCCAGAACACCTGCAACAATGGCATGGATGGCTTTGATATCGCCTGTGTCCTGGCTTTTTTTTTATTCAGGTACAATGGAACCATTTATCCTTGCACTATTATACAGTGTTTCAACAAGGTTGGTGATGCCCCCAGTCAGGGCACTGGGGTGTGGAGGGTTCATCCTTCCTCTCTCCCAAACCACTCCCCTCATGTCAGTGTCATCCATCTTGACACTATATACCGTGCTGTGCACTTGATCCCTATTTATGGCCGACGACCCATCTCTCAGAACATCAAGCCATGTCACTTGCTTGATAGATTCAACATGTTCTATGTAAACAGATACATAAACCATCATGCTTTCGAATTTGCTGTGTAACAAGATACATAAGTCCCATGCTATCACCTTGGGATGTCTTGCTTATCAACTCATTCTCTGGTTCTTTTCCCTGATTATGCCATTTGATTATGCTTTCCAGCCTCTCTTTGATTCCTCCTTTCCCTGGGCTGCTTGTGCATCGATTTGCTTCAAGCCCAACCCACCCTCTTATTTTTGCTTTCCATCTTGACCTCCATGGCTCCACTCATCTCTCTTCACTCAATTCCTGCCCTCTTCTGCTCCTCTCAACTTACTCAAGCTATGAATTTGATCACCTCTCATCTTTGTTCAGCCTGGGTTGTGCTTATAGTACAAGTTTCATGCTCATGATTCCCTTCATTCTTCTGATCTCTTTTGCTGGTTTTTTTTGGCATGCCTAGCAACTTGTTTCCTTCTTGACCTCTGCCCATCTCTCACCAATTTATTCCTACTCTCTCCTTTTCCTGTTCATCAACTTTTCCTGTTCATCAGGCCACTTCCATCCCAACTTTACTCTTCTCAACCTACTACTCACACCATGAATTTGATCACTCCTATATGAATCATATGCTTGTGATTCCCACTATCCTTAGCTACTTGCTTTTCTGTGACTGTCTTTTTTTTTTCATGGTACCCTGGGCCCCAAAACACAGTCAGTAACTTGGATGCATTGGTGGTTTGGTGTTTTGGCTTTTCATACTCTACTTAATGGGGTGGTAATCTACTTAATTTACTGAAAATGGGCTTAATTTGAGGGAAATCAACTTTCTTCAGCTTGATTTGGCTTTGCTTGGTAATTTGCTTGGGGGCTTATCATATGCTGCTAAAAACTCTGACTGGACTCTGCTTATCTGGCTGATCTGCTTGCAGGTGGCTGGAAAAGTCCCGAAAGCTAGTTAAGGTTAGATAAGGGTTTTGCTAGTTTGCTAATGTGTGCTGGAGTCACATAATTGCTGACTCTACAGTAGAACATGTAGTATGAAATGCAGAGAACGTCATCCCACCAAATCAACAGTAGAACAAGTAGTATAGAACTGACAAACACAGTGGAAAGACAGCCACACAATCTGTGCATGTGCACAGGCCAAACTGTATTCAAGTTAGCATTCAGTCTGCTATGATAACAGAAAACTTACTGCCCACCACCCACCCACTCATCACCTCTGAGTCTGGCCACTTACAATTAGAGAATACATTGATAGGTTAGATACTGGTGAAAAGTACAAAAATCAGCATATCTGTTGAGAAAGAAACTGTCAGTCTGCTCCATGCTGAACCCCTTAGTCCACAGTGGATTGATGGTGCCATTTGGAAACTTGGGAATTAAATGACACAGTTGGACTAAGCAGTCAATGCCAATGATGTTGGCATTTGGAAGACATTGCCAAGTTGAGCGGTTGACATGAAACATGTGAACTGAGTTGTCAAGGGCCAGTGAGAGATTAAGCCAATGTACATAGGCAAGGGGGTGAGGATAAGTGCCTAGGTGTTGGGGGGGCTTGAAAATTGCTTGCACTTCAGCCACACAAATCCCTAAGAGAAAAGGAAACACATAGAACTAGGGATCTGCATAGGTAGTCAGTATCCATGGTGGGTTATGGGTATGGGTATGCATGGGTATGGGTGTGGGTTGCCATTAGCTGACCCACCAATCCATGAACCATGGGTAATCAAGCTACATATGCCTATCCAAGTCTTCATAATATCTTATATTTCAACTTTAAATTTTATTAAGAATGGTGAGCTTAAATAATACTCCCACACACATGATGTGAGATCCAGATCCCTATGGCTACATCCACCCACAATGTTTTCAAAATGGATATCTCACCCCACTAAGAAGGCTCAAGCACTGGCCAATGAAATCATCCCAAATCTACTACAGGTCCTAGAAACAAGAAAACAAAGAAAACAGTTAGTGAGTCTGAGACCACTTTGGAGGAAGGTAGCAGTCAAGCAGAGGGACTGACAAATCAGTCCATAGCATTGAAAAAACATTTGCAGATCTCTTCCAACAATGATATTGAAGATGAGAATAGAGACAGAGTCTCTGTGAAGAACTAAGTAGAAAGATAGTGATGCCCACTCAGCCACTGCCTAAGATGTAGCAGGAACAACTGAATTCACCTAAGTAGAAAGGCAGTGATGCCCACTACATTACTCAGTAAATGATACTAAATAGTGAAAACAAAGTCAACTCACCTCAGCTGCTGCCTAAGATGTAGCAGGAACGACTGAGGGGAGTTCTGAGAATGAAATGAGTATACATATATATAAGATGGGTGGAGATGCGAGCACTAACTCTGACCAACTCTGAAAGGGAAGTCCAGAATTCATAAGTGAATAACGAAAGGGGATGCAGCTCCAGGACAATGGAAGTGGTCGGCACCAAAGATAAACAACTCTGCCCAGGGTACTGGACTCTGGTGCACAGCAACTGACCACAACTGATCACACCTAGTTGGAGTTCGATAGGAGTGCTCAGAGTACTTTGGAGTTGTAGTCCTTGATAGTCTCTACCAGGAATTCTAGTGCACCTGCCAAGCACTTGAAGGTGAAGAAGGCTGTGCATGATGGTGATGGTGAAACAGAAGATGAAAGCTCAGAGATGGAGCTTGGTATGTATCTAAGCATGATATAGTAACATCAGTTGGGCTTACAGCCAGGTATTAGATCATATGATTAAAGACTGGATCTCACCCATCTATGTCTTCTTTTACCCTCATCCAGTTATCACATACATTGACCAGCATTGCTGCCATGTCTTCAAATGCTTGGCCAAGGGGTGTTGTCATAGTGTCTGGCAGTTCCTCGATAAAAGTGACAAGGTGTTAACTGGAAACATGTGCAAGCATGTGCAATCATGCTGGGGGGAGGACATTGTGAAGGCGATTAGTGAGGCCAAGGATCTTGAAATGGCATGCAAGGGGATTCAGAAATACACTGAAAATGGGTCAATCATGGCCATGTTTGAATGAGAAGCAAAGGGAAATGTTACTTACTCGCACCAGCAGCATACTTGCACAGAGGCAAAGTATATTGCTAATGGCTTGACTGTGAGACATATAGAATTGATGAATTGTTCTTGCAGAGTAGAAATCATTTGATGGGTTGCAGAGAGTCTGTGACCATTTGAAATTGTCCAGGACCATGGTTTTCAGTATCTGATGAAAACTGGGCAGCCAGAATATTACATACTGGGTGCTGCTACTGTTTTGCAGGACATTTAGCTCATATTTGCTAATGTGTGCCACTGGATTGCTAAGATTCTTCAAGTGAGCACCCTTTAATTACCTGGTGACCAGTAACAATATCACTTACCAGGAATATGATGGTGAATCGAGCTTTGCAATGGATGCTTGGACTTCCCCAAACCACAAGGTGTTTGTGGCTATCATGGTGCATCTGGTTTATGAAAGTAAGCAACTGGCCATACCACTTGACATTGTTGAAGTCCCAAAAGTGGGTCTGATATGCATACCTTGTTGCACAATCAACTGAGCTAGTTGTAGTCACATATCAGCATGAATCTTGCCAAAGTGTTTGCAAATGTTCTAACAGAGTTTGGGATTTCAGATAAGGTTGGCTTTGAGTGAATGGTAATATTACTCACCTAACATGGCCCACAAGATCCTGAGTATCATGGCCGACAATATGATGTCAAATGATACAATGACTGATGAGCTGGCAGACACCCTTGCACACTTTGAAGCTGAAGCTAGCAGGACATGGTGTTTTCTGCATATTATCAATTTAGTAGCAAAGACACTGATCAAACAGTTTGACTTACTGAGAGAATGAGGAGATGTGGCACAGAGTATAGATGATAAATTGAGTGAATTGGTTGATGATGTTGATATTGAGGACCTTCAGACAAGAGCCAAAGATGCAATGGGGCAAGACAATCGAGACGACGCTGATGGTTGGGTAAATGAAATGGAGACATTGACAAACAAAGAGCATGCAGAACTGGAGTGGCACTTGCAACCCCTGCATCTGATCCTTGCAAAAGTAAGCCCCAGAAGATACCAGTATGATATAACTTACCAATAGCAGATCAATAAGCTTGCATTCAAGATTGTTCACTCTAGCACTATACCCACTGGAACTCAACCTTTGACATGTTGGACTGTGCACTGGCATACTGTGCTGGAATAGACGCAATCACTGATAAGCACAAACTGGGACTCAGTGGGTATGGATTGAGTAAGCATGAATGGGTGTTATTGGAGCAGTTGCACAATGTCCTCAAGGTGTGTGATGGCCTTGCTTGCTGCACATGTGCCCTGCTGACTTCACATGATCTAGATTCTCTGAACACATATTCAGCAGACCCTTCATGCCAAAGGCCAATCTAAGCAGTGATTAAACCATGTGCCAATCATCTGCCTATCATCATCTACCACCTGCCTGCCCACCTGCCATCCTGCCTCTTTCCCATGCACAAACTCACCCCATATGCACCAGCTGCACCACCCACACAATCAAGCCCCCCACATCAATTCTCATCACTAGTCATAGATTTGGCTGCTCTGTCCATGATCATCTCTGCCAATCCATGCCTGCAATCAATCTTCTTTGATGCCCTCCTTCTCTTTCTTTCCATCACTGCTGCCCTCAAGAACAACCTCCTCCTCCTCCAGCCATCCAACCAGCCTTCATCAATCCCTCCAGTTGTCCTTCCAAACTCAGCCCAGTACTTCTTATCTCACACATGTGATTTTGCCCTCCCTACTATGCAAATATGCTGGTTGGTATTTAGGAAGACCATTTGGGATGACACACAGACCACCTTGATGCTCTTCCCATCTATCATGGCCTTTCATGACCATGGCATCCCTTATGGCTTCAGTATGTCCCTTTTACCAGCCTTCTGCACACTCACTTTACCTTAACAGCCTGGTGCACTCTTTATCCCCCAGGTCAATATTGCTCAATGCCTGGTTGTTCTCAGACCACAAAAGGCATATGCATGGTGCATGCAGAGCAGTGCCAAGGTGTCCTTTATACAGTAGCTAATTGTCTGCTTCCTGTTTATTCAGTACACCTGTCCTGTCAAGGTTTGTCTGTTGCATATGCAGCACAACCATACTAATGTTCAAGACACATGCAGTGTGTGAAGTAAACTATCACCACAACTTTCACATTCACAAGGGCGAACAGATATACTATGGAGGAATTCCTGATGTTCTCCAAATCAGCGAGCACCAGTTTGTCAAGCAAACCAACAGATATGCATCTAGGGGCAACCAGAGTTGACCTACCTTTGTGACAAGTGCACACAATGGTTTTACAGTCCCAATGGCACAAGTAAGTTCCTTGCTCATCACCATATTGACCCTGTCATGACCCAACCTGACAGTTGACCACAAATGCTCTGTGGTCATCACTGATGGTGTGTGCATTGGCCATCCTTGCTGTGGCATTCACAACTGCCATATCCTGCTGAGCAGCAGCAGGGACCACTTCTGTCCCTCACATGCAACCCTTGAGACCATTTTCACCATTGTGGGTTGCAATGAGCCAGTTGCCACCAATTGCCTCACATGCACTGATCCTGAACATCAAAAAATTGAGGCCATTCACCATGACAAGGGACAATCACACTTTCAACTTCACAACTGTCTGGAATGTGCCTGCCAAGCCTATCTGCCTGGTCGTTCCCACAACACATGTGCCCTCTCACAGCTGACCAACATCAACAATGACATGGAGTCATTCTCCATCAATGCCAGTGGGTGCATTGCACCTGATGATTGCACTGAAAGCAATGAAGGATATGGACTGCCTGCTCCTCCTGCCATGAGGAAAGTCCATGCCAAGTTCACCTGGTCAATGAACAGCTTGCTATTGCTCTATGTGGCATCATATTCACTTATGACACCATGTTTGGTGCAGAAGGTATAGTGAGTGTTGCAGTGAGTCCAGTCCTATCTTGTTCCTCAGGGAATCTTATTATCTCAGGAATTTCTCAAGTGCATGTTTCATGTTGAGGCCATCAAGCTAGACCACATTTTTTTTGACAACAACTGTTTGCTTGCTCAACATGTTAAGTCAGATCCATACTTTGCTACCATTGGTCTTACAGTCAATGTCTTTCACTTCAAGTCCAAACACAAAGAAACGCACATGTTTTGTCAAGAGCACTGCAATCCTGCTGCCTACCCTGAGCTACTAGGCTCTGATGGAAATAGTTGGTTCTTCAACTCCTCCATTGCTGAGCAAACAAATGTGTGGATTGGCAGCTATCACATGATTTGCAGGGAGATGTCAGTGGACAAGTATGACTTCTTCCTGGACCAAATGATACTGCATCATAACTGTGTGACTAAGGCTAAGCTTGATGCACAAGGCTTTCACCCTATCAATTGGCCTGTCTAGTACTTTTTGTTCTGTTGTTTGAGTAGCACACCTCATTGTAAACACTGTCTGAAATGCATGCCTGCGAAGTGACTACACAACAATGTATGTGAACAAAGCTATCTGCAACATGCCAGAGTAGAAATGTAACTAAGGTGATAATTGATGTCCCATGCATCTATTATCTCTGATTTCTTGCTGCAAAAAGGATGACCACTGGCCCTCCTCTCTATGTCCATAGCCAATGTATTATTTATATACCAATGAGGTGACACTCATCCAATGGTGCCAATAATCATAAAATGTTGACTTGACAAGCTTGGTGCTGAAGTGCCTTTCAAAGACCTCCTGCACCAAATGCTGCCTTTTTACTTTCTCCCAGCATAGCCTGAATCCAGCATCAATCTTATTTGCATAGAAATTAAAAGGCCATATTTGTTTGTGATCGCCTTGATGGGATTGGGAGAGTCCTGATGAATTATACTCAGGTACTTTGTCCAAACATCTGGGGTTCAGCGCTATAATGAGTGATGAACTGCTCATGACAAATGTAGACACTTACTGAGACACAGGCAGACCATGGCACTGCTTGTCCTTGTGACTGTCGATAGTCTCAACTTCCTCAGAGGAATCGGAATTGAAGGTGAGCAATATGACCTCATAGTTGTCAAGGGTGAGCCTGCAATCTCTGCTGGATGGTCCAAAATCACCAGCAGACCCAAGTGCCCACTGGAGTGCACTATAGTTGTCTCCACTGTCTGAGCACTGTCAGACATTAGTATGCATTATGTCATGTAGTTTAACAAAAAGTATACCAGTGACCAAGGAATTCCCCTGGTGTGGTCCAGTGATGCCAGCACAGATGCTTGTAGCAACCCAAGCACACATGATCATAGCTTGGTTTATCTTGGTAGAACCAGGCAGAGAATGTCTGCTACTTTTGCCATTCCACAGGTGGGAGAGAAGGTGGTGGAGAAGGTAAAAAGTCCACTGGATGGCATGAGGATGGTCATGGCAATATTTCTGATCACTTACTTGACCAGTAGCAACTGTACAGATGGTGGCGGGATGTATGATAGGCATGCAAGGCTACCTACTAGCACTGCAACACTTTATATTGCAACAGTTGTGTGCATCTGGCATCTGGTGGCATTCAGTTTAGCATGTGTTTACAGACTCTGTTGTAGTCTGTCGCAGTCCACTGTGATGTGAGGCAGCATGTGGCAGTGTTCAACAGCTGTCACACAGTCTGGTGGTGTTTCACAGAGTCTGTCATAGTCCATCACAGTCCATTATAGTCCTTTGTGATGTGTGGTTGCCTGCCAGCATTCAGTCAGAGTCCATGGAGTCTGTTATCCAGTAAGAACTCCCCTGCAGTGTGTGGTGGTGTGCAGCAGCATGCAATAGTCCAGCAGTCCCCAGCAGCAATATTGGAGAAGCTTATTGTTATATGTACATAATGCATTACAAGCCCTAGACAAATGACAAATCTACTACTTGAGTGTGGCACACTTCACAGTGCATATCTTTCACTTGGCAGCATTAGCCTGTGCATCCTGTGCAGGGTGAGCCACTAAGAAAAGATTGTATTGACCAGTATTACTGTAACCCGCTACAATGGCCTGATCTCTCACATTACACAGTGCATGGAGCCATTGTGCCTTGTGATCATAATAAGTTGAGGGCTTCCATGGCAGTTGGAAGAATGTCTGAAATTGAGCCTTTATCATAAGCTTACTTCTCAGCTTGAAACAAAAGGCAGTGTGGACATTGATTATGTAAAAGCTGGTGGGAAATCTTGTAAAGCATGATCCACACCAGGAATGAGGCATGTGGCTTTCTGCATCTGGATAGGCTGGGTCCAGTCAAGGTCAATGCTTTTGTCATCATGAAGAGAGATTGCATCATCTAGAAAAAATGAAAATGTCAGCAGGCACATATATGAGCATAGACCTCATCTCACCATGGCTGGAAAGATGCACATTTGACTGGAGATCAAGTGATGGACAGGGCTGGGGATTATATGGCTGCAGTGTACCATGGCCTTCCTCCTTAGATGTCAGCTACAGGATGTCCATTTCACATACTGCCTGCACTTGTTTGACATATTTGCGTTCTTGTGAGAGTGCAATATAGAGGTTGGGTTCATGGGCAGTGCTGCTGGCAGCAGCAACTTGAAGATGATGATTGAACTTGGGGTAGGAAGTAACATTCATGGCCTTGAAGAATAGCTTCTGGGAAGATTTGGTAAGCTCAATCACACTGTCAACCTTCATCTTGACCCAAATGTCCAGCACAGGCTCAAAATAATGGACAGGAGGACAGACGCCAGTCTCTCCTGGATCTACCAGCTCAAGGTCAGTAAGGACCAAGTGTGTGAGCTTGAAGTACAGGTATGTGAACATGCCCTGAAAGTCAACAGTGACAGGGTCCACATCATTCTAGCTTTAGGGTGAGCATGGCATGAATGAAAGCATAGGTGGAGGAAATCATACCTCAACATAACTGAACATGATGACACATTCCTGAACCCTCTTTCATTCCTGTAAGCACTCCTGGTCATGCTGACATTTTTGCTCTGCTTGCTCATGAACCTGTGTGATGTGTTCTGTGTAAATGGGCTGCAATTGAGAGGTGTAATGTGGGTTCATTGACAGATATGTCACAAAGGGGCATGTGGGAAGTTGCATAGCACTGGGCTGAAGGGTTGACACTGTAGGGGACAGACCAGGCTCCTGCAAAGGGGACCAAAAGTGACTGGATGAGCACTGCAATGCAGGGGTTGGATGTAGTGCAGGATTGATATTGGACATTAAGATGGAAGATTGAATTTGGGCCCTTGCAGGGGATGTACATGATGGTGGGTAATCCAGCAGTGGCAGGTGTTGACCCAAAGATGGTCAGCAGGCAATTTTTGCTGTATGCCCCTCTGATGCACACCCCCCTGCTGTGTGGCAGTGTTTGCAACACATGTGGTGCTGGCACTTGTGCCCTATGCTGGTAACAGTGCATTGTGGATGATGACAACAGTCCCCTGTGAGAGAATGGCTTTCACCAAGGGGAGGCAGAGATGTGGGCTGTGAAGGCACTGCCTGAGAAGGGCCTGTGCAAGATGTTAGAAGAGTCACTGAGAAGATACACCTGAACACTCAAAAACTCACTGAGGTCAAGGGTAGGTGAGGTTGTGGGAGATGTGCATGGTGAACTCCCAAGGCCGTTACCCCAATGATACCAACTATAACAAGTATTACACTGGTTCAATCACATTAGCGAAAGTTCAAGAGATCAAAAAGAAGTGTTACCACATAGTAGGGCTGCCTAGCATTGCAAGGATTTGTGAGCAGGACAAAGCATAGTGCTACATCAGCACCACATTGGCACTGGTGAGAAGGGGGATAGAGAGGGGGGATGAAGGGCATAGAGACAGAGCTATTTAATATGACATAGAGAAAATGAACATAGGCATGAGTAGCACAGCTGTAAGACCAGTTAGACTTATCTTATCAAAGGATAGAGTACAATGAAATCATACCTGAAAGAGATGAGGAAATTGACATACATAAAGAAGACCAATAGTGAGTTAAGGGAGAGAGAGTCAAGGTGGTGAGGGCACATGGGTGCAAGACCTAAGCTGCTTTATGAGTGAGAAGAATTCCTGGCAGATTGGAACACTCACAACCATCTGCAGAGATAACATTGAGGCTGGAAAATGAGGTGGAAATATCAATGCAGGAGGACAGAATGTTAAGACCAGTAGGTGAGATACATAGGAGCTAGCATGATATGCAGAGGCAGGCAGACCCTGGGACTGGAAAGAAATTTGCATTCGAACATGATGAAGTGAGTCATTTGGACAGCTCATTGATCAATGTGGTGGGATCATTGGGAGTGGTAGGATGGCAGGCAAGGCCAGATGGCTAGGGCAGGCATAATCAGTGGGTACCCTCAGCATTGCTTGGTGGGCATGCTGTTGGTTAAGTCTCTGCTTGAATTCAAGCAGGGCATAATTGGATGTTTAGACTGCACAGAAAGTTTGGACATTCAGAAAATTCAATTGCCAAATGTCCTCCTTCATTTCCTGTGTGACACCCAATCTTGCTATGGTAATCCCTGCCATGGACTTTATTGATGAGATGTTTACCACAGGTACTCAAGAAGCAACAGTTCAGTCCCATGATCCATGCTGCGATCAGCCTTGCAAAAAAGACCCTCAACAAGTACTACTTGCTCACAGACTCCTCTGAGCTATATTGTGTGGCCATAAGTGTGTTCTCTCACCTTCTGTTCTATTCTCACACATGAGGCACACTAATCTGTTCTAGTTCTTTACTCCTGGCACAAAATGGAGTACTTCAAGAATGCCAGATGGTTCCCCAAGTGGATCACAACTGCTCAACTGCTCATACATGATGTCTACAACAACTCTTACACATCTCACCATGCCATGCCATTGAAAGATCACAGTTCTGAGGGAACAAATGATAATATGGATAGCAATGTATGTAGGTGCTGTGACTAAATAACAAACTGATGTGCATATACTGAACTATGCATATATAGTAAACAATGTCAGAGAACATGTTTGATGATCTCCTATCACTTTCCAAATCCAAATCAAAGCAACTGCAAGACGAGCTGGACAGGTATCTTGCTACTGACATCATAGATGTCAAGGATGCACTTGCTTGGTGGATTGAGCACCATGAAACCTATCCCTGGCTGTCTCATATGGTGGTGGATTATTTTTCAATTCCTGGTAAGCACACATAGTTCAGTGTATGAATCCTGACATATTTCAAGTAGCTACATCAGTGGATATTGAGTGCCTTTTTAGCCATTGTTACGATTTACTTCGTCTCTTGACTTGTTTCCACTTTGCTTCCACCATTTGTCATTGAACATTAGCCTCCTTGTCCAATTCTCTCATATCGGGCTCGTAGTTCCATCATTAGTCACTGAGTTCCTTTCGCTATTCGTTGGTTTACTCATACGTTTACCAATCCTTGTTGTTTCCTCGTTGTTCTCATTTTGCCTTGTTGTTTCCCAAAGTACTATAAAAACCCTCATAGGTCTACCTGTCAACTTAACTTAGACCTACTCAGCAATATACTTGCTTTCTCTGCGTGTCTTCGCTCTACACTCGACTGAGCGCTCTGCTCTTACCCTTGCCCCCTTGCTAGCTAGTTGCTAGGCAAGACCCCTCGACCTTGGAAAGACATCAACTGTTCGTTGATAGAACCCTTGACCCTGCCGTCTGCAGGCTATGCTCTTCATCCTCGTCCTGTTAATAGCTATTCG
Organism: Pulveroboletus ravenelii; assembly: GCA_038090235.1. Taxonomy (NCBI): domain Eukaryota; kingdom Fungi; phylum Basidiomycota; class Agaricomycetes; order Boletales; family Boletaceae; genus Pulveroboletus; species Pulveroboletus ravenelii. The sequence continues at coordinate 23,260 of JBBPMH010000483.1, forward strand.
CTAATAACAATTCTCGTCCTTGATCTTCAGCCGAGTCCACGCTTTGACCCTTCGGGATCAAGCATAACAAAAGGTCTAAGTTCTACAGTCGCGGCTAGCACCGCCTAAGCTGCCAACATTTCCTCCAACTGTCCACCCCAACGCCCCTTATCGTCGTGACAACCTCAGTCGTCACAAGCACCCCAACCTCGCCAAACCTCGTTCTTCAATAACCTTCTCAGACCTACCTGAGAAATCACCAGAGACACTGACGACTCCGACCCTGATCCACAACCAAGCGAAGAACGACGTTCACCATCCCCTGACATACCTATCTCCTCTGTTGCTGAACAACAGGAGGACACCGAACTTGCCCAACGTCTTTCAGCAGGACTCTCCCTTTCCCGAGAACTGACTCCTCCATCTCCAACCCCAACCACCTGATGACCAGTCTACCCTCACCTAGAAACCGAGGAACTACGTTGACAAAGAGATGAGTGGCGTGCCAGACGAAACCAACCACCTCGCAGACCACCAACCCCACCCCCATTCTCTCGTCCCCCATCCCCCATGTCGAACAAACCTACCGAACTACATCTCTCTAAACCTGACGACTTCAATGGAACCTATGCCAAAGCAGTCCCATGGCTCAACTCCGTCGATATCTACCTTATGATCAACAAGGAGATCTATAACAACGATGATAAGCAAATCACCTTCGCTCTCTCCTTCATGACCAAGGGATCAGCCTCAACCTGGGCAAACACGTTCCGAACCAAAGTCCTAGCTAACGGGAAGTTCGGAACCTGGGTTGAATTTGTAGTTGAATTTAGAGCTACATTTGAACACGAGGACACCAAAGCCCAAGCCATCCACTGGCTGGCATGTACCAGGGTTTGGAAAACCGAAGATCTCAATGCCTACATCGCCGAGTTCAAAAACCAAGTAGCCATCAGCGGAGTAACTGAAGAAGACGTCCTTATCTCCTTCTTCACAGAAGGACTCCCAGAAACTGTCCGACAATGGATTTTTGCCATGGACTTTGTTCCAGAGAAAATAGAGTCCTGGTACACCAAAGCAGTACACTTTGTCACCCACTGGGAGCGAGCTGAAGCGTTCAACCATGGAAGTCGAACCAAGTTCACCTACTTCTCCCAGGCTCAGGGAAAAGTAACTGCCACCACCCGAGATCCGGATGCCATGGATGTAGATATTATCTGAGTAGGCAAGTTAACCCCCGCTGAAAGGAAACATTGCTTCGAAAAGAAGCTTTGCTTCCGCTGCCGCCAACCGGGACATATGTCCAACAGGTGCCCAACATTCTCTAACAACAAAACCCTCCAACCTCGACAGGTAAAAAGAGTGAAAACTGATGACCTCCCTAAACTCCAAGAAATTGAAGACGAAGAAGAGGAGAAAGGGGAAAGCGTGACAAGAGTAACGTTTGGAAGCTGGGATTCGTCTTTTTAAAAGGAGAAGTTCCCCTAATGCAAACTTCTCCTAACTCTCATGTACTAGTAGCAAAGAAATCAAAAGCGATTGTCCTCCCAATCACCCTTGCGCCTAGACAAAAGACGTTAGAACCCGTGTGGTCCTCGACTCAGGGG
>JBBPMH010000484.1:0-24798 GCA_038090235.1 Pulveroboletus ravenelii
CTTTCTGCGCCGACGATCGCACCGTACCCGCCGTCGAAATTGCGGCACTGTCGGATGTACGACACCGCTTTCTCAATGTCCATGGCCTCCAAACGACCGAGGAGCGACAGTCCGTTAACGGCGATGTAGAGGAACCGGGTGTCGATCTCACCAAAGGCGTCGCCCGCGAACACCCCCGAGGGTTGTTGGAGTGATATAATGACTGGGGTAGAATATAATTAGGTGCCCGTAACAAGTAAGAATGACGCACATTCAACCACACGGTCGACATCCAGTCTATCGAGCGCGTCTTGTGTGACCAGGATCTGTATCGCGCTTAGCGTGGAAAGGATATGCGCGTCGTGGTCCGGATGTGCACCAAAGCCGCCTAGGTGATTGGGGGAAAGGGAGTGGGAGGACATAATAGATCAGGCTCAGGCAGGAGAACCGAACGAGGGAACAAACCTGCCTCGTCGTCCCAACAGCTCATCACATACTCAATCATCTCTTCCCGATCGAGAGCCTCCGGGGACCCCATGATGCACAGCGCCGTGAGCCCCCAATAGATAGCGTTCATCCGCAGGTGCGCAGTGAGATGATAAGCGAGATCATCTTTGTTCTATGCGACGATCAGCGACATATGTCAGAGGGGCGTGCGGGGTACTCACGTCCCCAAGTGACTTTATGTACGATACGTGCAAGGGTACGAGCAGCTTGTCTTGCGTGCTCATCGCCGTACTCGATCAGTTGAGCGTGATATACCGAGTCCCACGGTCCAATTTCGGCTTATGCCGAACTGTTCAATTACGGAAAGTGTAGCTATGGCGTTCATTGCAATGACGAGGGAATGCGGAGCGTTGACACCAAATATTCTATGCTCCACCAGCTTCATCTCGCCACCCATACTAACGATAAGAAGCAACGACCCTTGCAGTCCTGCCAGGACAAGCAGCCAGGCGGCCCCGTATGTAAGCCTCCCAGCTTACCTAGATACCTATAGCTAGCATATATACCACCCGGAACACTGAACGCGCAATGATAATTGGTTCAGTGTCCCGGACGGTATATATGCTAGTTATAGGTATCTAGGTAAGCTGGGAGGCTCACACGCGGGGCCGCCGCCAGTGACAGTTACATAAATGAATTTTGTTGATAGCCATATTTATTACATGTCGAATCACTTTCAACTATTCACCATGTCGCAGGTCTGTACAGAAATAGGATGATACATGCACGTTTGATTGGTATGATTACGAGCTTGTGCAACAGAAAAATAGATATACAACTTGCTAATGGACATCCTGTCGTCAATGGGTTCTTCTCAGAGACGAACGGTGCATACGTGGAGTGATTTTTTGTCCCATCAGACAGCCCTGAACTCGAGCACCGTAGACTCGCCAAGATCATACACCTTCTCCAGCCGCAGGCCAGATGCAGACCTGTGAAGAGTACGTTGTTGGTTGCGCTATACCAAATAGAAAAAAGCTCCTGAAGGGAACCATACACCCACCCCAACGCAATAAAATCGTTCAGCGTCCTCTCCTTGGCGTTATATACAGCCCACATGACCCAATCGTGTTGATATAGCCGATTACTCCCGTTCCCAAAATTAGGCAACAACGGTTCGGGCGCGACACCTACGCCAAGTGATTTTGTATCGGGATCGCGACAAGCGGGGGTCAAGACGTATTCGTCTGTACGCAGCAAAGGAAATTAGATGTGTCCGGTCAAATGGGGAATCGGTGTGGAAAGAAGGATAAGGAAAGGAGGGACGTACGGATTAGTAACCGACTGTGGGGAGCCATGGCCTTCCGCATGTTCCTCATGATAATCGCGGCCTCCGTGTCAGGCCAGTCGTGAGTGATGTAACGGAGCTAAATGAGCGTCAAAGACCCATGACATAAGACGGAATCAAAAATACCGGTGCTTACATAGTATACGTCTTGATCTTTGACGGGAGATCCCTTCAGGAAGTCGAGGGGAACGAATTCAACCTGGTTGTTTCGCACTGCTTCAGGCGCGTCCCTAGCCCAGATCTTTGCTATGTGGTTAGCCTACCATAGTCGATAAAAGGACACAAAAGCAACTATCTGTGATGCATAGACAAGGGAACAGATAGAAAGAAAAGAGAATATGCTCACATCCTTTGCGTTAGCCAAAACGTCGGGCAGGTCGTGATGAAAGATTTTCAAGTGTGGGTACATCTTTGAAAGTGGTATGGAAACTGTCCCGACACTGGCACCGATATCGCAGACGCTCTTTACTTCATTCCATGGATAGTCTGTGAAATGGTCACGCTGACAGTCAAGAGGAATCCGAGCAGCCTTCCACTCACGGTGCAAAACCGAGAGGGAACCTGTGACATGGCCAAACCCAGTCATAGCACGATGAAACCTCTGCTCAAGTATATGAGACCCTGGTTCATAAAATGGTGGCACACCTCTTACGTCGTGTCTCTCTGCCTGAAGGTACCACAAGATCAACGAACGGACAGGACACACAAAGCAACCAGAAATCGTTTGGACGAATTGACTCACATCCTGCTCTATCCAATCGAAGAAACTACCCTTGAAGCCCTCTTGGCCAAGTGCACATACAAGGGGTGCCTTGGATAGGTCAGAGCTCGTCGCATAGTCTGGATCCGTCATCCATTTGTACAACATAGCTGCGTTATATGTATGATCCTCGGTCTGGATACGCAGGAGAGCGCTGACGTCGCAACTTGAGTGTGTGACAAGCGAGAGACGGTTGTTCGCAAAAACATTTGGCTCAACTAGGGTGGGGGATGAGTTAGAGTACGAGATATGAGTGAGAGACAGGGAAGAAAAAAATCCATACCCTCAGTGAAACATCCCTTGGTGGAAAGAAAACGAAGTACGCGAGCAAGCTTCCCCTTCTCTAAATCGACCATCTTGGCGAGTTCGTCGACATAAAGGCCATTTGGATACTTCTCTAATACATCTGTGACTTTTGCACGCAGAAGGACGCCTACACACGCCGCTTCAAAAGACAGCGTCATCTTTGATGGCATAAATATCGCTCAGACATTCTCTCTGTCGAAAGGCAACTCACATTCTGAAGAGTGTGCTGAGGCGGTGCTAACGACGCACATAGCTGTTGGCAGGCGCCCTCGAGCACTCTCACCGCTTTCTTCAGCGCAACGGTATCATCTGCGAAATCAATAGGGTGATATGTCTTCGATTGTATAGTAGGGACTGTATTTCCACCCTTCTTGTATTCGGTGATGGCCTGGCGAGCCGACGTACAGATTGTGTCGAGGAGAGCTTCGAGCTGGGCCTCAGCAGACATTATGGAAATCGGTCAAGGGAAGCGGGCGGAAGAGAAGAGGAGTTGAAAAAGACACCCTGACCACTCTGTAGCCCTTTAAAAAACCAGTCGAGGACCCAGATCACCTGTCGCTGATGCCTTGTGGATAAGCAGCGAGAGACCGCGGGGCCGCGTGGACTGATCCGGGGTACCGCATGAGAACGCATCTGCAAAGCAGCTTTGTAACATTATCACTTGATGATTCTAATACCGCTTACACAACAGCCATACCAATATTTAGCACCAAGCTGAATGTCCGACCAAACCCGATCAGGTGTACCTAACTTCAAGTTCAGTCGGTCAGAACAGATTTAGTAAGCCACTTAGGTTAGTGCTAAAAACAGATGTGGCCGTTGTATTATTCGAGAGTGGGATCGAAGACCCTGGTGGGGATGAGGGGGCTATCATCCATGGCAATGACGTTAGCCAGCAAGCACCTTGCTGTGGGCGTCATGAGCGTCATGAACAAGGCACGATAGCCGGGACTGGATCCTGTGAACTCAAATACCACAGCCCAGTGTGACTTGAGCAAGAAGCCGGTGGGGCATCTTCTGGTTCCGAATTCTGCACTGATACTCTTCGACCATTAGCATCCATTGTCAAAAATGCCTCTCAGAGACGCTGGGTGGGAAAACGGAAGGAATTGGAGACAGGAGTCTGGAGAAGGCACCCACTCAGAGGAGCCCACGAGGGCGCGCCCCCTGGGAGGAGGGCCGCAGCAGGGGAAACGAATTATGGTGGGAAAAAAAGGCGCTCTCGAAGAATGCCACGAGAATTGGCAAGTGGAATGGCTCCTACGGCAGATTCGTGTGGGCCTGTAGTAGGTGTTCTGGCAAGTTGAACGAGATGATATGATATGATTCCATAGAATACCGTCGAAATGGTAGTTAGCAAAAGCAAGTAGTTGGAAGCCCCTGTGGGGGTTCCACGTTTGGAAGGTTTTCATTTTTCGGCGTATGCCGGCGAGAGAGACAGAGCAACTCAGCTCGAAGCTGCAGTATCTCACCCGTTTGCCTCGACAACCAAGTTGAACGTAGGCTTCCTCGCCGAAGAAAACAAAAAGGCCGCCCATTTCGAGTTTTCGCGTCTGAGGTGTTCCCGTTCCGAGCGATACAGTACCGCTTTGCCCCCACCCCGATTTGGTTGCCCGTTGAAACGGTCAAGAACAATAGCGTCCACACATACATTGTACTTCCCCACTCATTTCACTCGTAAAGCGACCCTCAACTTCGATGCCTGCTTCCGAGGTCCAAGGTCCCATGGGCTTACAACTCAACCTCCCTGCTCACGTTTCCGGTACCTGCTCAGTGGCTTACGATGTCCCAGAGGACCGTTTACTAGCACCCGGCCGGACACACTCCGAACCAATAGGGGAGTCCGGCCAGCGACCGTCGCGCGGTCGAAGGACACAAAGCGAGAGTTCGTTGAGTGTTCCTGCTCCCATCCCTCCGTCTCGATCCCCTCCAGCGGCGGATAATGCCGTATGTATGGTCGTCAGCATGCCTTGGTAGCGTTATTGACGTGACACCCCCTGCGTTGTTCAGGCCTCGGAACAACCACCCTCCGCACCCTCACCTGTGCCTACGGAAATAATTCCTCTGGATCTCACACAAGAGGAAATCGTCGATGACATTCAGCAATCAGGAATCAAAGTACGCGACTTTGCGTACGAAAAATCTGTCCCAGTCGAACAACGCGCGCCTGAATTATTTGACCCCATTCTTGGCTGGCATGTTTATGAAACAGTACTTGAAAATTCCAATCCGGAGAGAAACCCTCTGAATGGAAGACACCTACGTAGACTGCTGGACCTTGGTTGGGTCTCAGAAGAAGAGGACAGACACCGGTGGCTGACGAAAGATAGGGAAGCCCTGGAGAAGTTTGACAGCCACCCCCATTATCCATGGAGAGCCCTCAGCCTGACCAAACCCGGGAAGGATGATCTAAGAGAGGTGGCAATGTCGAGGTTTCAATGGGTGAATGCTGAGCAACTCGCACCTCAATTCGTCAACCGTGGCATCTCCCGCCTTGCCGCTGCCTTTCGGGGCTCTCGTAACGCCACGACGCGGTACCAAAAGCGACCCGCCAACGATAGTGCCGAAACGGTGGAATTTCCCAAAGCTTTACCCCGATCAAAGAAAAGGCGGTTATTGATCGGTACCGGGCTATTACCCCCGGAAAGTCAACCCACTCCATGTTTGCCTGTACACTTTCCTTTGACATTGGTCAACGGCAAGCCACCGCAGCAGTTTCCGGCTGGTCACCCATCGGATAGTCCACCGCGTCCCGCCCTATTTCCAACGCAAGGAGAGCCTACCCGTTCTTTACAACGTCACCTTTCCATGACATCGCTCCCTTCCTCATGCTCCACGGATGTCCCTCCCTCAGACTCGCGGACGTTGGCTCAGGGTACGAACCAAGAGTAACCTCCTCCCTCTTGTTACCCTCTAACCCACAGCTCCTTGATATTGGTTATTGGTGGCCCATCGTCAAGGGACATGGGGTGTATGGTCCTTTTCTTTTATTTTTCTGTCTTTTTCTTTTTCTTTTATAAAGAGTAATTTTGGGGGTAGCATGAAGGGGAAATGATAACTAACACTGTATCAGTAATGTATCCAACTTGTTACCCTCTTGTAATACATGTTCCACCTCCTGAATTCTTTTCTTGCATCTTTACACCTTTGCATGTTTTATTCTGTTGGTTTCAGGCTGTTTGGCTGTCCTCTTCAGGCGAGTTGACCATGTAGGAAATTCATGTTAGATATACCTCTCACTGTTTGGCGAGGTACCTTAACCGCTGCTCAGAACATGCCGGAAATGGTACAATTTGGCTCGGAAAGGCCCTCATTTTTTTAATCACCAGTCTGTCCAGGGGATGATTACAAGGCCTTTCCGGGTCAAATGGTACATACCATGTTCCGAGCAGCCGCCGAAGGTGCCACAGAAGTGTATCTGACATAATCTTCTCGCGTCGCCAACTTGTCCGAAACAGTAGTTCACTGCCACCGACGACGGGCGAAACTTGACCAAATGATCCTGCTAAAGGTTCGACGCAAGCACCCATGCCTTTAACGTTTTCCACCGGTCTCTCGTCAAGCCAGCGCGTGTACGATGGCATCAATCGAAATTGATCAAGCGCATCAAGTTCCTCGATTAGCGAGCGACGCGCTGTGCAGCGCAGTAATCCACCTTTGCGACACTGGCTTCATTACGTGTGTTTTTATTGCTTCATTGCATGGCTCAAGTCTGAATTCTACAGCACTCAACGTCATCCTTCTAGGCAGTGCCATGTGTGCGCAGCAGATGGCTTTCTGATTCGAATGAGCAATGCACAGCAACCCAAGGACGCGAGGGAAGCGTGTCGTCATATCCTTCTAGGTATAAAGCTTACTGCCTGTCCCTTTCGAGGGATGTACAATTTCGGGTTCATCCTAGTTACGAACAGATATGAGAGCGCTCTCTGCGATCGCCCTCCTTGGGTCGCTTACGGGTCTCTCCCAAACTGTCAAAGCTAGCAGTGCCATGGGCTCGGGTTGTCTGTGCACCAGCGACCAACCCTGCTGGCCCTCAGCTGCGACATTCTCCCAGCTCGAATCAAAACTCTCCCAGCCACTCGTCTACCCGCTACCCACCGCATCCCCATGCTACCCTGTCCCGAATCCATCCGGGAACTGCACCGACGTCATCACGAATTGGTCTGATGGCAATTGGCGTTCATCACACCCAGGTTCGATGGAGAGCGCCAATTGGGAGACGTTCGTGTTGCAGAACGGGACGATCGAGGGGTGCTTTATGAATACAAGTGTCACGGGGATGTGTGAGCAGGGTGGTGTGCCTGTCATCGGTGTGGACGCGCGTTCGGTGGAGGACATACAAGTGGCGGTTAACTTCGCGGTCGAATATAACTTGAAGCTGGTTGTCAAGAACACGGGGTAGGTTGCTTTGTACGCGCGTGTGCATCACAGTGTTGCCATGATTCAACTCTGACGAGACTTATGAGTATAGCCATGATTTCCTTGGGCGCAGTGCAGCGCGGGGTTCGTTCGTGGTGTGGACACATAATATGAAGAACATCACGTACGATGCCGCGTTCGTTCCACAAGGTTCGCCAGGAAACGAGATGGTTGAAGGTTAGCCGGTCGGTTGGTGTAATGTGATAGACGCTGTTCACTGACGCACTTGTTTGTATAGCCATAACGCTTGATGCTGGCGTGCAATGGTGGGAAGCATATGAGGCAGTGCACGATCACAGGCGCATAATAGTTGGTGGGATCTCTGGGGGGGCCTCTGTCGGCGCTGCTGGTGGATGGCTAGCAGGCGGAGGTCATTCTCTGGTGTCACCCAGCTATGGTCTTGGTAAAGTTCTCGCCGACGATCTTACTCTGAACACTAAGCTGATCGTTCCATGAAGGTGTCGACAACGCATTAGAAATATCTGTCGTGCTCTCCACAGGCGAATACTTGACCACGAACGAGTACCAGAACTCGGATCTCTTCTGGGCCCTACGCGGTGGCGGCGGCAGCACATATGGGATCGTGACCTCGGTCGCCTACCGCACATATCCCGAAGTGCCAGTTCAGGTCTGGACATGGACGGGAAACATCACCAATTCATCTGTACTACCAGAACTAGTCGAGGGATTTTTGCGCTACCAGACCCAATTTACAGATGACGGTTGGGGTGGATTCGGCTCCATATCCAATCAACAAGTCACTTTCCAGTATGGAGCGCCGAATATGACTAACGAGACTGTCACCACAACGACACAGGCGTGGCTGAACTTTACGCAGTCGCTGGCGCCTTACGGGGTTGCGTCCACGAGCGAGACGTATTATTTTTCGTCTTATTATAACATCCTTTCCGTGATAATAAGCGCTACTGGGAGTGGTGGCGAATATGGCATATACACCTCCCGCCTCCTCTCGCGGGACACGGTCGCGAATAATACCAGTCGAGTTGCACAGCTACTCATTGAGAGTGAGTGGCTTGTAAGTTTCGAGTACGTCCTGCTTGTATTTCTTCTTCGCCAGAATGACTAACAGGGGCCCATGCAGCACCGTCGCTGGGGGCAAAGTCAGCCAGTTCGACCCTGACTCTGCTGGACTGAATCCTGCATGGCGAAATGCGGTCGTCGAGGTAGCGTACGGGCCAGTTTGGACCGAGGATACACCGTCGGCAGAAGTCGAGGGTATGATTGAACAGCTTAAAGGAATGGTCCAGGAGATGTATGATGCGACACCCAATGACGGTGCTTATTTCAATGAGGTCTGTCGCTGTTGGATATCTGACTGAGTGCGGGGTTCACTGACGCGATGTTGAATAGGCATCTCCGTTCGAGGTCGAATGGCAACAGACGTTTTTCGGCGCACATTACTCGGCGCTGAAGAGCATCAAGGACAAGTATGATCCGTATCGGCTGTTCGTTGTTTTGGAGGGGGTTGGGTCGGATGATTGGAATAAGAATCTGACATGTCGGTAATCGAGTCTTCGCACGTATTTCGTGTTATCTGCATATTGCCATGGCGGACCCGAGCCTCAAGTCGTGGTTGGCCACCCTGATGCCGTGTATGAAACCGTCGGGGTACCGGTCGGAGATCCCCATGCAACTGACGCAAAATCGGTGGCGAGATCCTTGTGCTATCGTTCGGGAAAAGTGGCCCTATGAGCGTGGGCGGTCATCTACCCTGCCAAAATCGTGTTTTGAGTTGTACACGTTGTGTCCTCGAGGCATCATTGCGTTGTGGCTATGCTCCGATGGTGATCCGATCTTTAACTGATCTTCCTGTTTCAGCGATGTAGCCATGATCTAGTGCCTCGTGTTCAAGTCCTACTTACGGACACCTCACCAGGGCGTGTGCGAATACTGCCTTGAGGTCGGTGAGAGCTCACCCGAATACTCACTGCACACGAGGCGACCCGCTCGTGCGAGTCGCCAACAACGTGTCTCTCGACGTTTATAGATCCTGGCGGGCAACAGCGTGCTGAGCTCTAGTTTCAACACCATCAAGCCGCATCCAGCCGATCCCGGGAAGTTCCTTTCCAAGCTCGTAGTCGCATCTCATACGTATTCCCAATGTGCGCCACCAAGTCGGTTCTTACAACGACGCCTCTGCTGATCGAATCCCGCTTGATCCATCATGCAGGCCACGCAATGAGCCACCTCCGAGCCTCGGAGTAGGGGATAGAATCGGAGAGGGCGATTGTCAGCTCGTGCTCGATGTTCTTCCGCCGGACCTGGCTCAGGTTGCGTTTAAGGGCGTGAGGAAAGAGGTGGCATGGAATGTCATGTATCATCGAGGTGCGTCCGGCGCTTACGCGCCGCGTCTGCGTACGCTCACGTACAATGTTTGTCATGAATCCAGGTGGGGAAGTACCTCGGCTGGTGGCGGTAGAAGGGGACGTCGGTGCGGACGGAAGGTGAGCAAAACAAAAACTACGGCCTGTTTGGATTATATTCATATCATAACTCGTTATTCTCTTTCTTTTTCATGAACCAGTTTTCCCATATACCGGCATCCGGCGGACGAGTCCCCCGCACTTTGTCCATTTTCCCCGACGGTCTCGCTGATGCGGACGCATGTGGAAAAGGCGCTCGATCACCCGGTGAACCATGTTCTGATTCAGCGTTATCGAAGTGGGGCAGATTACATATCAGAACACTCGGATAAAACGATTGACGTGGTCCGTGGGTCCAAGATTGTTAACGTCAGCCTGGGGGCACAGCGCGTTATGACCCTGCGGCTGAAGCGAGACGGTGGTAAAGATGCGGGGCAAGGCGGAGTCGCTCGGCTGTCACAGAAGATCCCACTTCCACATAACTCCATGTTCGTGTTGGGACTGGAGACCAACGCCAAGTGGTTGCACGCGATCAACCACGACAAGCGCCCGATGCAATTAAAGTCCCCCGAAGAGCAACTCATGAATGGGGAACGCATTAGCTTGACGTTTCGGCACATTGGGACGTTTCTTTCGGCCGATGAATCGCGTATCTATGGTCAGGGGGCCAAGGGCAAGATTAGGGAGGACGCACGGTCTGTCGTGAACGGGCCGGAAGAAGCCGCGGGACTTCTCGAAGCATTTGGTAACGAAAACCAACAGAGCGAATTCAATTGGGATGCTGCATATGGGGAGGGGTTCGATGTCCTTCATTTTACTCCTCGGGACGCGTGACGACTCGCATGGGTTGGTGGGGACAAGGTCGGGTGAAATGAAAGATGATGTTATTGTCTTTGTTTCTTTTCATGAATTTGTTGATTCGTTGTAAACGCGTAGCGACGCTTGCCGGGCGAGTTACCAAGGGGCGCGCTTTTATTTTTTATTTTTATTGTTGAACCACCGCAGTTGACTCAGGCTCATTGACACCCTCGGGTACTCCGTTGTCACTGTCCAGCTGGGCACTGTCGCAGCACTGGTAGCTGCACTCGAGGCGTCGACGTGCACATTGCGCGACCACTGATCGGATCAAACTTTTTTTCCAGGCTTTACCAGTCTGGCAGGGGAATGGCACCGTCGTCCAGAGGTTATCGTAACTGGGCCCTTCATTTGATGGTAAGCGGCATCCGTTCATGTGTCCTTTCCTTTTTTGGAACCCAGGGGGTTGAGGTTTTTCAGGGCGGTCGCGTGTTGAACTCTGCTGCAGGTCCTCTTTCCTTTTCCCCTGCTTCAGCTTTCTGCTGTTCACTTGCGGAAAGTCAGAGACACGAGGCTACCGATCGCGCAACACGAGGCTCCCTATTCTTGTCTCAGCCCTCTATCATCTACTTATCCTCGCCCCCCACGGCGCTTTTAATCTCTATATTCTACCCGTTAAAAATACCACAAAAAAAATCCCATCGCGACACCGACGCTCTCCACGCCTTCACGAGTTCGCTTATTTTACGGTCTCTTTGCATGATAAATCCATTTCATTAACGAGATGTCACGACTTCAGCCCAGCAGCCCCTCCGAGTCGCCCAAGAGCGCGTCCATGCCGTCCGACCAGCGGGGCGAACTCTCCGAACAACCATCTTCGTCTACCCACCCCAGGATATCCGAAGGTTCGGAAGGTTATCCTTCCTGGCTCCCCAAACGTCCTCCTCCACCCGACCCAGGCTCCACCGTCCACTCATCCAATGGCCGGTTCACCCCTGGGCTGACCCCTGTTGAACCTTTCAGCGTCGGCCGCAAGCCCACTCCACGTTCGGTTCGTGTCGTCAGCCTTCAGGACGCCACCCAGCCTGGTCGGGACAATCGCGACATCACAGAACAGACGCGGTTTAGTAACCCGTTGCGCTCCCGAGTCTGGTCCCGTGCGACAACTGCTCGTATGAGCCCGACCTTGGTGTCCGCTGCGCTCCATGCACAAGACCACGTTCGTCCTAAATTCAACACAAACGGTCTCCATCCCGAACTCCTGCGAAACCCTGCGCTTCTGGCTAGACTCTACTTTTACTGCTTTCCCTTCTTCATGTTTTACCATATCCCTCTGCAAACCTTTTTTGACTTCAATGCTGTATTTATACTCTTGCAGTGCGTCTCTTTCGGTCATGTCATCCCCCGCTTTTCGTGCTCACCATGACTGGTAGGGTCGCAGAGCACCCCAATCCGACAGCACCTGGCGTGTCAGGATCTGGAAAGAATTGGGCACTTGGCGCGACGGCTTATATAGCTTGTTGGCTGGTTGGAATCCTCATAGTGTTTGTGCTATATGAGCTTGTTTACTCCTTCTATCGTCGATGGCGCGTTAGTAAGTGCTTCTTCTCGTCCTTGCAGAGAACTTCTGTCTGACACTGTTCCAGAGCGACCGCGCGTCATTCCGCTCTATCTTTCATCCTCTGGGTTCAGCCTTACCTGCATGACATCGTACACAAACTTCTGCTTTATGCAGTATATCCGATACTCTGCCTTTTTTGGAGAGAATGGTAGCCTCCGTGATGGTCTCGCCGAAACCTACTGGTTTTATTCACAGAACTTGCCTACCGTCGCGCTCCTCTTACCCCGAGCTGGTCTATGCGTCGCGTTGCTCTTGTCATTCTCATCTGCGAATCCGGAATACGTTGGTTTGATCGAAGCTAGCTTCAGTAGTCGAGACACGACCTTCTTCGACGCCTCTAATGGTACATTGACGGGTTATGCCCGCGGTGTTTTGTTCGCCAATGCTGCGTGGACAGCATGGCGTGCGCTCGTCCTCCTCATCAGCTGGTATGTCTGTCCTCACCTCGGCTTGTCCCTCACTTACCCTCTTGGCTATCTAGGGTCGGCCTATGGATCTTGAGTGGTCAAGGCTGTGCGGGACTCTGTGGTCCTCGTTTCAGATGGGAAGAAGAGGACCGTGAGAAGACCTTGTCTGTTTACAGTGATGGTGCCGAGGATGCCGATGCGCTTCCCTGGAGCTGGAGGACATGTACGTATCTGCGCATCCAGGAGGCCTTCGATTTCTGTCTCACGGTCAAGCCGCCTGTGCGCTGGAGTACGACCACGGCGAAAAAAGAGGAAGCCGAAGGGGAAGATCTACCTGGTGTACCGATCACGCCGACGTTTGAAGTCGAACAGGTGTTGGCGGCTGTGGGCTTATCCTCTGTTCCGGTACCTGCGCGCCGAGGTCCACTTTCGGAGGACTTGTTTGCACACCCGCGCGTTGGCGAAGGCACGCATGTCCTACCTGCGTCCGTTCCCGAGTTGTCGGATATCATCCCCAAGGTGGTCAAACGGTCTTCCAAAGATCGGGAAATTGCGGGTCCTTCGGCGCCATTGATGAAATTGCCGTATCCGTTCACGGGGTATGGTGCGCAGGTGCCGCCCAAGGAACAGATACCGTTCCCGCCCTCCCCTAGCTCACGGAAGGAGAAGCATAGATCGCCAGTCTCGAGTGGCTCTGAGGGTCAACGCTCTTCGGTGCCCAAGCTACCAGAGGAGACCAAAGAGGGAGACCCTGAAGAAGAGCAGGAGGAGGAAGAGGAAGAGGAAGAGGAGGAGGAAGAGGAGGAGACGGAAGAGCGAGAGGTGGACAGTGAAGCTCACCCGCGCACCTCTGGCTCTATGTCTAGTCTTGGCCAGCCCATCCACTCTCGTTATCCTTTCCAATTCCGTCGTCCGTACACCCGCGGCGCGTCCGCATCCTCGAGCAATACACATTCAACTCCTCACAAGGACACCTCGCCCTCGTCGAATTCGCTCTCCGCGCATTCGAGATCTACACGGTCGACCGGGAACGGAGAAACATCGTCTGACTCGCCCAGGTCTCCCGCGATGAGTGGCTCCGTGTTGTCAAGTCCTACGTCTGGATACGGTAGTCCGATTCCTATGCCGCCTCGTCATCCTCAACTGGGTCGAGGACGTGCCCGTGCTGGAACAATGCCCGTGTTCCCATCCTCACCTTCACCGGTCATACTCCCAGGACGCATTCACCCTCGGATTCGTACTGACAGCGATACCACTGATCACATGCCGGGTGGCTACGAGTCCTTCTTGAGCGAGGAACTAGAAGAGGGCGACGAAGGCGACGAAGCAGAGGAAGAGCCTCGAATGATGGAGCAACCCGAACCGGAGGGACCTCATGAAGTGGCAGAAGGCGAGGATAGCGTGGGTCTGCTGGGTGTTGTCCAGCGCAGCCCACGTTCGTCCAACGTGAGCAGCCGGCGTCGACGCGGACGCCGCAGTTCTCAATCCGGCTCACAATCGCGATCGAACTCGGTGTCTTCGAGGTCTGGAGCTGGGTCTGCCGTGCGTTCGCGGGCGCAGTCGCTCATCCAAAGTCTGGGGAACGCCTCAAGGTCGTCGGTCGATCTCGTCCAGTCGATGCGTACCCGTGCCAACTCGTCGATGGCCAGACTTGAGGAAGATATGGTGTACTCGTCTGATTCGCGTTCACGTTCTGGAAGCGCGTCGCATGCGGGTAGCAGTCAAGAAAATTACACATTCGGACAGCCCATGTTGTCACCGATGCATCGGGCGTCACCCCAAGGTCCACGCATAGCAGTAGCAGCAGCAGCCGCCTCGAACGCGTCCATCTCAGCGCCATCGGAGGCGACGACGTCAAGGCTCACAGCGCGTCAACAGTCACGTGAACGTGAACGTGAGACAGCGGGGATTGCTGTTCCCTCACCCAGGAATGAAGCGAGTCGGGCGGATATTAGTACTGCCGCGCAGTCGTTTGTCACTGCACCAGCGACGATCAATACGGGGACGACCGAGTCAAATGGGCCAGTACCGTCGAGCTGGGCCGATGCGACGCATATGGTTGACAGACCAGAAGCACCGTGGCGACCGATATGAACAGACCCTTTTTTTTTCTTTCTTCCTTTCCCTTTCCGACGGAAGGACACCTCCACCCCCACATCTATCCTCATCTCGTGTTTTCCACCACGCGCAGTCTTGGATATGAACATGTCATACGGACGGATTACAGCTCCTCTTCTAACACCCTCTTCAATCGCAACATCATCCTTGCATCTACTTTTTTTCTGTCTTTCTTCTCTCTTCAGCATCGTAGGTACTAACGTTATCTCCCCCCCCATTTTTTCTCCCTCACCTTTACACGACTTGTCTTTTGCACTGTGAATCACTTTCTTCTCTCTTATCGCTTGCCGTCGTTTTTGCATTGCATCACGTTTCTTTTTCAATTACACTATGGTTATGGTCGTGTTCATGTTGTCGACATGATTAAAATCACTACCATCCCCTTGCTCGAATGGTCATACCGTGTTAGACTGCCGGCCGATTCAATGTCCTTTGTACCATTGTTGGCGAGCTCACACACAACTGAGCTCACATTGGTGCGTTGTGCGGCAGTGAACAGATCCATTTCTCCCCCGTCGTGCATAATTTCTGGTACGCATAACTCCATAAAAGGATTCTATATCTACATTTCCAATTATTATCTTTTCCTTCCCATATGGCCTCTCGAATTTCAGATGTCTCTATAAAAATCAAAAGAAAAGGAGAAGGAACAGAAGAGAACGAATGAAAATCATCATCAGGTCGTAATCAAATTAATAATATCGTGAACAAAAGGAAAACCGAACAAAGTTGCGACCTCGAAAAAAAGTAAATAAATACGTGTAGGTTGTTATGATAACGAACTGAAAGTCGGGACCACGTGCCATAATTGCCATACCTATGCCATCTTTGTTGCCATCCAGATTAGTCACAAGGAGGAACCGATGGACGTGGAAAGACTGCAGAGCGGATAAGGGAAGAGGAGAGCGAGCGAGAAAGAACGGTAATATATAACAGATGTACGGGATAGAAAGCATATTATCGCCGCCAGGGATCGTGCACTGCAATAGGTGCTTCAAACAAAGGGAGGATGGAAAAGACGAGAAATCAAAGGGGGTGAATGGGGGGGAACACAGGATGGAACGAAAAAAAAACCGCGTCATAACTTGAGTTCCGTCAATACTCTCCTCGCTAACATCTGGTACTGCCACCCGTCTCCGCCCGCTCTTCGAAACTGAATGCCGTGGAGCGGTAACCATGGGACCTACACACGCAAGACATGTTGTGACAACAGGCCAAATTGAAAAAGCATCCCAACACTCACCTTGATAATATTTATCTCGAAGCGAACCGACAACGAATTCGCACCCATCATTTCGAACACCTCTCGGTCCACTTCACCCGTGGGGAACGGTGTCAGCGACGGCCGCGGCGTTTGTGGTTGCGATGGTACCTGTGGTTGCGGCGCCACACCAAAATCTCTTGGTATCGGCGGTAAAACTTTGGTCTTGGTCGGTGAGTGCGATCGCAACATCTGTGGCTCATCCAAGGGTGCCCCCACCGTCGTCGTTGTCCCGTTTGTTTCCTGGTGCCGCAATCCGTCAGCAAGAACCGTATGCGCCGTCGACGAGACGTTGAAAAACGACGAAGAACCACTACTCGGCGTCGCACTCAATACCGTCCCAACTGAAGGTCGGTTTGGAAGATCCCTTTCGGGTGTTGTCAACTCAGGCTCTTTCTCCTTAATACTCTCCCGATCACGTGACTTGACACCGAACGAGAGTTTCGAGGCCTTTTTGACCAACGAGAGTGGTGTTTTGCCGGTTTCATTAGAGCCTGACGATCCGCGCCGACGGTTACTAGGGCGGGACTGCGCACTCTCCCGCATAGACGAGACGTCTATAGACGGTATGTGAATGCATTCGAATCCGCCTTTAGTTTCCCGATATTGGACCTGCATGCGATCGAGCACCTTCTTGATGTCCGCCTTGAGAACCGAAGGCGGCTTCGTCGACGTCGTGGAAACGCTATTCAACATGTTTCAGCGTGCGACTATAAGCAAAAAAAAAGGCCGGCTCACGCACCTAAACAACCCTTTTAGATGGACAGGTTTGAAGTCCTTGTCCACGTGGGAGGCGTCCCTAAAGCTCTCCTCCCGCGAGCTAAACGTCTCGTGCTCTGCATTCTCTTCGACTTCCTCTGTGCGCCCAAACTGGCCTACCGCCACCGTTCGCCCAGTGCTTGTCCCGTATCCCGTCGAAGGCCGTCGATGTCGGCCAACGGCACCAATACTTGGGAGCAACGCACCCCCCGTACTGCTTCGTCGTTCATGGCGCAATGCTCGGCCCTGTGGGTCCAGAATCGTCGCGGCCCGCCGATGCGTGTGCGACAACGGCTGACTCTGACTTGTAGACAGTGATAGCGGAGAAAACGCGCGACTCGCTGGTTCCGCTCCACTCTTCTCCTGAAACGTGTCGACCGCATGTGGTCGCTTCTCCGTCTCCGAATCTGTTGCAGCCTTGAGTGATACACCCCCCACAATTGTCGTTCGCTTCCCAATACTGCCTTGCCCCCGCTTCCCATCTTCCCCGCGTCCACCACCCAACAATGTCCCAAACCGCTTGACCAACGTAGCGCCCGCGGAGAGGGGACCATCATGCACACCCCGTTCGTCCTCGCCAGCAATCCTCTCCTTGACTACTGCAAACTCGCTAATCTCTGGGCCAGCTGTATGGGGCATTGGCATATCCTCTGCTAGCTCGTCGACAGGTTTCTCCATCCCTCCAAGCATACCCAAGCCACGTAAAACCGTCGGACGCTGGCTGAGACTGTGGCTGCGACGATGTGTCGACGCGGGTGGTGCACGAGGCAGGGCTGCGCCGGTGGTGGGTGGCGCTGGAATGGCAGAGACATCGACCCGTTTCGCTGGTGGTTGTGGCGGTGGTGGAAGTCCAACATCACGCGCCCTCGGTTGCCCATGGAACGTCGCGGCTGTGGGCGACGCCGTGGCAGACGCTGCATCGTACGACATACCAGAGTAGTGTGACGTTTCCGGTGCTGGCAAACGGGGAAGAGGCATGCTGTAGTCGGCCCTGGCGGAAACAGGTGCGACCAAAGATTGCGGCTCTCTCCCGGCAGGCTGGGATTGCGCTCTGGCGCCAAACGCACTTGAGATTCCCTCGTCGATGGCAGGTACGCCCGGAACGGCGCCAGGATGAAGGGATGTCTGAGAGCTGGCAAAGTGACCGGGGCCATACACGCGCTCACGCTCAAGCTTCTCCCGAGCGAGGTAGTAAATGGAAATAAGTGGATGAAACCCACGCGTAGGATCCACAGGTTCGCGACCGGCGTCAGCGATGGAGAGATGTGATTGGGAGTTGGGTGGAGAATGAGATGGGGTCGTTGGCGGCGAAGTGGCGGGTGAAAACAACTTCCGACGGTAGAAGTCGAACCCTGAGAACCGTTTAGATTTCTTAGATGGGGTCAAAGAATCCTTGTGAATGTTAGTCGAGGAACCGTCAAAGGAGACGGCGAGAGAGGAGTTGGAGAAAGATTCACCCCAGCGACTGCCGTTTCGACCTCGTTTCCTGTCCCAGGCGATGACGGTGCGGATGTAGGCTTCTGATTCCAAAACAGCGACCAGCTTGCGCTCAATCTCTTCCTCGGTGCCAAACTCAAACCCCTTCATGCCTCGGATGACCTGCCGGTCGAGGTCGTCCACGCGAAGGGGCTCCCGATGGACAAGATGAGAGTCGGGAGGTCCGCTAAATGCACGAACCATCCATGGGTGCTCGAGTACCTCGGCCAAGGGGGCTCGTGCCGCAGGGTTAGTAACGAGCATCCGTGATAGTAAGTGCTTGCATTCTGTTCATGTGATTAGCGACGACCAATATCCCAAGGATATCGATCCAACGCACCAGCGCTCAACCAGACCGGATACTCAACGAATCCACGTTTGATCTTTGCGTGCAACGCTGGCATGCTCTGATCGTCGAAGGGAACCTTGCCACAGACAAGGACGTAGAGGACGACACCAAAACTCCACACATCGACCTCAGGACCAGTATAGGCTTTAGCATTCAACAACTCAGGGGCGGCAAAATATAATGAACCGCAGAACGTAGAAAGACGCTCAGCCGGGTCATATAAATTTGAGAGTCCGAAATCGATAATCTTGATATTTCCGGTCTCCGATATAAGTATGTTTTCGATTTTAAGATCTGATGGAGGAGTGAGTGAGCACAAGACACGTGGGCCAGTGACCTGGCACGTACCACGATGGACCACATTATTGCGGTGACAATAGTCGAGTGCACTGCCAATCTGACGGGCAAACTTGCGTGCGACACGTTCGCGCAGTCGACCGTGACTGATGATGTAGTCGAGCATCTGACCACCGCTCACGTATTCGAATACCATGTAATAATGATGTTGATGAATGATCATTTCGCGCATGCCGCAGATATAGGGATGGTGCAGTAGCATGGATAAAGCGGCCTCGCGGATGGTTCTGATCTCTTTGGAGGCATCCTTAGAAGCCTGCTTTGCGATAGCCTCTGGAGAGGCATTTGAACCGTTGGGAAGGGACGTGGATGGGTGGACGCGGGGAAGGATTTTTATAGCGAGCTAGCGAGGAAACAAAAAGGTAACGTGGATAAGTGAGGCGCGCGCGGAAGGGTGTTCTGAAGATGACAGACCTTTTCTTCCGTGACATTATGAATCGCGAGCTTGACCTTGCCCATGCTACCTGCGCCGAGGGTCTTAGTGAGGGTATAATCGCCGAGGACTCTGTTTGCGCTACGGGACGGTTTGGATGTAGAGCCATCTCTGTGCTGGCGGTGCTTCTGCTCGGACATGGGCTGTTGTCTGTCGCGATCGGAGGAGCTTGTGTGCGGTGACGTGTTGTAGGATTGCGGGGGCATAGAGACAGGCCGAGGTCTGGGGGTTGACTGTACCCTCGCGGACAGTGCGGGAAGAGGGCGTGGGACAGCCGCTTTCGTTGAGGTACTGAACGTTAGGGAATGTGCCGGTGCTGTGGCCGTCGTCGTCGTCGCTGAGGTCGCTGGCGAGGATGGCGAGGGAGAGGGAGGATGAGAGTCGTTGTAGGAGGAGTGTGGCTGAGTACCACCCGCAGCCGAGTTAATGGGCAAGTCGAACTCGGACCCTCCTTGAACCACGCTTCCATATGACGGCGTAATGTCTGACCCATTTTCTTCAGGAACTTGCCCCAACACCGTCGTGACTGGTCCTGGGTAGAACGCCGCCATCATCGTGGACGATCCTCGCGCCTGCTTGGCCGCGTTGAGTAAGGCTAAGCTTCTCGAAAGGCGGTGCCCGCGACGGTGTAAATTAGGCTCGAATTCAGGGTATGCAGCTCCCAGGGAACGACCCTCTTGTCAATGCTATTTTAATTCTTTGTGCTCAGTCCTTGTCCTCCGCCCGAAAAAGCGCCTGATATTTTTTTCTGCTAGGTTTCCTCTGGTTTATGCCCCAGACCCAGGCCGCAGCCCGGAATTGCGGCCCTACCAGTGCGGCGCATCAAATGCTGAGCGTCCAACCCAGTTGTACTGCTAATGCGGAACGGAGTCAAACCCGCCGAATTCACCCACATGCTCGTGTCAGTCTCCCCGCGCCGACAGATTGCCCAAGCATGACACCCCATCTGGTAAGTCCCGGCTCACCTCGCGTCCATCTACCGGGCGGAGCTGCGAACACCACCGCCGTCAAATCTATCAGGCACATTCCCAGGATACGGGCGCCAATCATTGTTATTTCCCCTCTCGTACTCAGACATAGGCGCAAGAGGATGCCTCTCCAGGTGATCCAGCTGCGCTTGACCCAGCACCGAGTTGCTTACTTTCACGGAGGGTACCATTCTCGACGGTCTCCTCTTCGTGCTTTGATGAAATGCAAAGGGACGACACTGCAGCTCCGGCCCGGCAAGGAGCCCCATAACACCGCATGGATCTCACCCCCGTCTTCACCGGAAAATCCTGTTTGCCTGATAACAGACTTCCCAGCATCAGCGGCCGTCGCCTCAGTGGCCCCTTGTTGCTTGTTCCTGACTCCAGCATCGTCACAGGCCCAATCGGTTGCGCCTTCACTCACTCACAATGATACGAAATGCGGGGTGCTTCTATGCTTGCTTTTACTCTTTTTCATCAAGCTATCGACCAGGGCGGATCGATAACTCGGCAGCACTATCCACCAACACATTTGACGCCGTGTTGCTGACACCGTCACTCATTGACTCGGAACCATAATCCCGCACAATGCTTGCCAGGGCACTCGTCAAATTTACTCTTTCGCTCAATAATCAGCGAGAGGCGCACGCTCCGTCTTTGGATCTGATCAACGTTGACAGATGTTGGGACTCGAACGCAAACATAGTGTCCAGCATGAGACTCTACTATCACATGATCGAGGTAAACTGGGGTTGCGATTCCAGTCAATCGACATATTCATGTCACTCCATCGAAAGACCAGCCATAGCAGGAGTGTCAAAGGTGTAATCAAGACCTTGTCCGTGCAGGAACCGAAGCACCTCAGCAGTTCTAGCTTCGATACTCTCTTCGTCTGCTGCATCGAGCTTGGCATCGTGCAGTTCACCTGGACCGGAAGACACCAAGAGTTCTAATTCCGTTGCGGTAAAAGAAAGTATAGTGTGCCAGACTGCTTGCATACTATCACTTACCCCCGTGCCGGCACCTACCCACTGTTCGGCACTCAACTAAATACAAAACACTAGTGGTGTTCAAGTAGAATATTATGGGGCTATGATGGGACTATTATTTGACTATTACTTCAGCCTAGAATGTGATTGCTATTGGATGTAACTGTCTGGGTTTGAAAAGAAAATGCCTGTAACCTGTCCCCCTCCTTGATGCTCTGCCAGATTTCAAGCCCTCACAAATATTGGGGCTGGCAGAAATAACAGGCAAAGGTGATCATCCTCAAAAAATTCCCTTCCTTTACCTCTCATTCAGGCTATACTGATGGCACCAACTCAGGGTGGTGCCCCCACTGCTCAAAGAAAACATTGTACTTGGGGTGATAGGGCTCCAGCTGTATTGTAATCACTCCAGTTTATTCAGGAACCTGGGCCACCAGCTACAGAACCCTCAAAGAAGCTTGTTGCAAATATTGTTTGGGAAGGGAGTTGTACTGACCAGCTCATTGCTTGGATTACTTCCCATGCTGCAGATCAGCATATTTTATTTCATGATTGCTTGTCATCTGCCTTCCTCACTAAGTCATTACCAGGAGAGAAGCTGTCTGGAAAGAATAAGAAGGATGTTGTGGCCATGATCACAAAACATATGATCCCAATCATGTCTCCTCCTATGCCACTGACCCTGCAAGATATGGGACCTCAGTCATCAACTGTTTGGCTACATAAGTAATTACTTTCTTTCTTATTCAGCACTGATCTCTGCATCAATCCAGGCTCAAGTCCAAGTATTGTGAACATTGTATGCAATTCAAAAGTACAGGTGGGGGGATTATACTGGGCAATAATGGTGATGCACAAAACTTTCTCAGTACTCCCACCTTCCTGTCTCAGTGTACATAATTGCTAATGATGCTATTTAGAGGATGTCCATTCTGCATTTCTGTACTATCAGGAGCTCAACACCATCTGGCATGGAGTCCCTTTGTTTGATAGTGAGTTGGTGTCATCAATCCAAATGTCAACCATGCCAAGAGTCTCCTCAACATCATCTTGTCTAAAGCTGATCATACTGCTACCACTGCCAAAGAAAATATGGAAGCACTGTATGAAGAAGAAATAAATGTTGATAAAGAGGATCATCCAGCTGATGTTCCACCTGCTGACAACAAGAAGATGTCCTTGTCTGATGGCAATAGTGGTATTCAATGCTTGCTCAGCTGACAAATATTCATGTGTGAACCCTAGCTAAGCTATGAGCCATGCAGCAGGATCCAATTGGAGATTGATTATGCCTGCCCTATGTCTGGGCATATGATGCTCTGCCCGCCTCCAGCTTAGGTTAAGAATCATCTTCATAGGATCAGCAACAGCCCTGGGTGGTATGGGACACCCCCAGTATTACTTCTCCTCTCAACCTGTCTCCCAGA
This sequence comes from Pulveroboletus ravenelii, assembly GCA_038090235.1. Taxonomy (NCBI): domain Eukaryota; kingdom Fungi; phylum Basidiomycota; class Agaricomycetes; order Boletales; family Boletaceae; genus Pulveroboletus; species Pulveroboletus ravenelii. The sequence continues at coordinate 22,604 of JBBPMH010000484.1, forward strand.
TGGCAATGTCCAGCTCAAAGGTGATTACATAGTACTAACAGTCAAAATGGAGTGTACTCACTGTCTACCCCTCACATGAAGCAGGCTAAAAAGACCCAAGAGTCAAGTAAGACATCTAGAAATGAAATGATTCACTAGGAGCCCTACCCCCAGCTCACCAGGAATCTGCTAGCTTGGATATTGGATCATTCAGCTGATCACATGTGTTACACTTGATCCCGAAGGGTCAAGACGTGGACTCGGCTAAGGGTCGAGGACAAGGGATTGCTATAGCTAACTGCTTTAGCAAGACGCGGAAGAGAGACATAGCCTGCTAATGGCAGGGTCAAGGGTTCGTCTGACAACTAGTTAACAATGTTCAATGGTCGAGGATCTTGCCTAGTAACTGTTACGTTTCATTTCCGTTTCTTACTGTTTCCCTTTGTCCCCGTTCCATTTCCACCATTAGTCACCGAACATTAGCCTCCTCGTCCGATTCTCTCGTATCGGGCTCGTAGTTCCTTCATCAGTCATCGAGTCCCTTTCGCTATTCGTTGGTTTACTCATACGTTTACCAATCCCTGTTGATTCCTCGTTATTCGCGTTTTACACTGTTGTTTTCCAATGTACTATAAAAACCCTCGTAGGTCTACTTGTCAATCCTAGCTTAGATCTACTCGGCAATACACTAGCTTCCTCTGTGTGTCCTCGCTCAACACTCGACTGAGTGCTCCGCTCTTGGACTCGACCCCCTTGATAGCATATTGCTAAAACTAGGTTTCTTAACCTTGAAACCATCAACTGTTCGTTGATAGAACCTTCGACCCTGCCGTCTGCAGGTTACGTCTTTCGTCCTCGACTTGTTGCCAGCCAGTGGCTGATAGCAATCTCTGCCTTTGACCTTCAAGCCGAGTCAACGTCTCAACCCTTAGAGATTGAGCGTAACAGTAACTAGCTAGCAAGAAGACTATGTTATGAGCAAAGTGCTCAGTTGAGTGCAGAGCGAGGGCACTTAGAGAAAGGAGATGGATTGCTGAGTAGGTCTAAGTTAAGGAGACAGGTAGACCTACGAGGGTTTTTATAGTACATCAGGAAACAACAAGATAAAATGAAGACAATGAGGAGACAACAAAGATTGGTAAATGTATGAGTAAACCAGCGAATGGCAAAAGGAACTTAGTAACTAATAGTGGAGCTACAAGCCTGATATGAGAGAATCGGACGAGAAGACTAATGTTCAATGACAAATGAAGGAAACAAGGTAAGATAAAAGTGAAATGTAACATTACCCCCTCAGTAAGATGAGAAGACACCGTCGACTTTCAAAACTCCCGGTAGCTGTAGCCCAGGGAGCCGGTCATGTTGCTATAAGCTTCAGCGGAGAAGGGGTCATCATTGGGAGAGTCCGCACGAGGGGGAGGAACAGGGATGGGACTCCCAGAATGCCTACGAGGGCGTGCATGAAAGGGCTGTTGGCAGCAGAGTTGGTGAGCTGGGGGCAACGGCGATGGTGGTGAAAGGGGAATAGTGAAACGACGAGAATGACCAGATGATGAGGAGGAGGAGGTTCCTCCCAAAGGGCGGCAGGGGGAGTGGACGGTTGAAATGTCAACATGCAGTGGGGTTCGCTGGAGCACTCCAGCATGGCAGTGTACCATGGCGCATTGGTACTGTGCATGTCCTGGGGCCCAAGTGTGGCAGGTGGGGCATTCATAGAGTTCGCAGTTGACTCGTACATGCCCAAGCCGGCGGCACTGGAAGCACGCCTGCCTGTAAAGTGGGTGAGACGAGGGCAGGGGCCATGGGTGTCGTCCCCAGTAAGAGAGTTTCTCCCTTTCCAAGGTGGCTATCTCCTTGGGGTTGAGGGGGGAGGACGAGGCAGAGGGGTTGTGATCTTGTCCAAGACCGTCGAAGTGGGTAGTGATGGAGCGGCGGTAACAGGGGCAGTTGAGTTCAGCTTTTTCAGTGAGGTAGCGATCGAGGTCAGCCATGTATTCTCCCAATCTCATCTGGTATCCTAATGACCTGAGATGTCCACGGAGGACGGCGCGGATTGAGCGCAGGTGGTGTTTGGCCACAATCAGGTCCGAGTGGGAGTGGAGGGAGTCAATTAACAGGTCGAGGTGACAAACCTCTAGGAAGGCATCGATTAGAGAGGCTAAGGGAGAGCCGGGTGAAAGGTCGTCATCCATTGGGAGGGCGAGACGGGGGTCGGC
>JBBPMH010000485.1:0-24712 GCA_038090235.1 Pulveroboletus ravenelii
CACCTGTATGATGGAAACAAAAGGAACGTGTCGGCAGGGAGTCCTAAAGAAACCATACAAGAAAAAGAGTGCGAGTCACCTGTAGGGGATGGTCAACAGACGTCGCAAGTCGAAATGAGTGTAATAGTCGAGTCCATCGATCTCAAGAATTTCCAGCAAGCGAATGCCTTATGGACAGCGACTACATGGTGGTGCCCAGCGACATGTCTCTTCCCTCCCTTTCAGTCCACGAATGTAAACAAATGCTATAGAGGCCTAGGGGGGGACACCCAGGGCCACTCCGTGCCTTAGGCCCTTCACATTTTCCTTCTGTTCAGGTTTCAAGCGCCTTGAGAAACATCACCTTGTCTCGTTTCCCTTGCCGAACGTCGTCGATGCCGACAGCTCCCATCTTCGTGTCATTGGTCGAATCGTCGGAATGAACCATCGAGCTTGTCTAGAAGGGAACATCGAGTCAGGAATGGGAGGGCCCATCATATCTTCCGCGAGCGGGAGTGCGAGGTCACCAAACCTGCAGGATCCGTCATTTGATGAGATCTCGGTAAATGCGAATTTGCCCGGTCGACCAGTTTGTTGTCTGTAAGCTGCTGAAAAGAAGAGAAAGTAGTCCGTTTGCATGTTGGCCCTAAGGAATTAACGTACGTCCATCAAGTCCTGCGTCGGCGCACTCACCCGTCTCTCGGCGCCCGATGCGAATTGTTAGCACCCTCGCTCATCGATACCAGTCCGTGGTTCGCCTCACCATTTCCTCTTTTAGATGGCTGGTCACCAGTCTCACTCCACACCCGTACACAGCATTACAACACCATAAAAATGCTCACGTCGAACCTCTTGCTCTTGTATCCTTCTCCCGTTCACCCATACTGACTGCTCTACCATGGTGCGTATGATACTGTCGAAACCTAGCTCTGCTCATGTGCACACTTAGGGTGCCGTTATCTCAGCTATCGGCTCCGGCATCAACGCCATCGTCTCGGCGATCGCAGAGGTCATCATGGCGATTGTCCGCGGCGTCTCGATGGTACGTCTCCTTGTGCATGCATCACAATGACATTCGGTGCTCACATGTGTATCTTTCAGGTCTTACTGGCCATCTGGGACACGTTCGTAGATATCCTGTGCTGTCGGTGCTTCAGCTCCACGAGACTCGGCGGACGCAGACGTTGGCGCTCCCGCCCCCCAGTGTACTGATCCAATCGGAGGGGCTCATGCAAGTCACTGTACGACCGTTGAGTCGTGAAACGACATGATGTACACTAGTTAACTAGATCCTTGAACAACACTCAGCTGTTCGTTCCAATGTCCGTCCCATGTCGTCACGCCCGTTTTGGTCCACACATGAAGCATTAGGCATCAACTTGGGGCGTGTGCAGGTGCAGAAACATGTGGAGATGGGATCGTTAGTTGCGTTGTCAAGGGTATATATGTACACGTTGCATTACATTACACCCGCATGGAGACTGCAGTGCGTTTGGTAAGAGACTTATAGTCCGATTTGACGTGGAATAGATCTGGTGACCCTCGTCATGCCCAAGATGAAAGGCGTAGGGTAGCCAAGGTCACGTAAATAATGATGGAACAGGACACGCGCGCTTCGGTACAAATATAGCCTGCATCATTGGCACCCACATCCGAAAGTTAGATATATGAAGGCTGTTGAACCTTAACGCTTCAGAGGTAACTTTTCGCCTGCATTGCGAAGAATCCAAAGACACACTACTGTCCCTTGCGGCGCAGGGTAAGGCACATCCTCATGAAGGTCGTCAAATTAGTATACTATATTCTCGCATCAATGGGCCTACGTTCCACGATATGATATGGATCTGGTTGGCAAGTTCGCCAATACGCTGATCTAAGATGGCGGGCCCGTACGTCACGTCGCATATCCATGCTCACCCTGAGCCCGTTCTTCGCAATCATGTCATTATGTCGCCAATGCAGCCTTCTCATCAGGCTGCACTCGCCAGAACTCTCGAAGCCGATGTCCCCGATGTCGCCACCCGCGCGGACCTCGACAAATTTCCTCTCCTTCAGTTCCAAAATACGGTCGCACAAGTGCCGCTTTGCGTGGTCTGACACATGCTGCATCAACAGAGGCGGTAGTACCGAACTAGACGAAACCGTCCATTCCATGTTCCGATAGTACCGCAATGCCTACATCTGTATCAGCCACCTTTCTGGGTCCTGTCGCACTTGCGAGGAGATGGGAACCCTGATGGTTGGGTGTGGAGTGAACCTTAATGTAGACATGGCGAACCTGCGATGCAATTCTTAGAGGAAGAAATAAAGGCCTGAATGAAGTGGAATCGCGGGAGGAATGGGACACTATAGCAGGGCAGTGTTTGTTATATGCACCGCGAGTTTCATGAAGAATCCACAAAAAGATAAATGCAATATGAAGAGAATAACTATGGGCATGCACCGGGTACTAAAGGGACGAGAGCGAGCACCCTTTATAACACCACACCGAGGTAACCAGCTACCTGCGCCCTCCTTTCCTGAAGAGGGGTGTTGGGGGGGAGGGCGGGGAGGTGTAGATACTGCGCCAAGGCGATACATCGCCTTGCTATATGATTTACTTTAGATTAGAATAAGTACCAAATTATGCGAATTTACTCACCAGTCGCAGTTCGCACCAGGTTGGGAGTGTTTGGCAGGTGGGCGGGGATGAACTCCTCAGGGCCCATCAGGGGAGCGTTGTTTCGGTTGTGCACCCGCATCGGTTGCAACCTGATGCTATTCTAAATGTCAGTAGAGAAAATAACGCTCGGAAACATGAAATACGCACTCCTCCCTCATCGCCCGCATCTCCTCCCTCATCGCCCGCATCTCTTCCCTCAGGGCCCGCATCTCTTCCCGCGTCTCTTCCCTCAAGGCCCGCATCTCTTCTTCTAGCCCCTGCATTCTGTTGTTGATTTGCTGACCATCAGCGATGGCCGGCAGGTTGGCGAAGCGAGTGAGTTCCTGCGTTACTATTTGCAGGCCCTCGGTGAGGTGGCTCATATTGGGCTGTGGGCGTCGGCGGGGGCGTCGTTGGGGAGGCATCGCGTGGTTGACGGTGAAGGAAGACTTGTGAGTGACCGCCATATTATATACTAGACTGGCAGGAAGAAAAGGAATGCTGACCTCTGAAGATCTAGCCGCGTCGCCGTGCGGATCACATGAATACAAATTACCAAATATAGCAATCGCTATTCTAGGTTCCACGCAATGTAGAATCAAAGAGTACGGAGGGAGCAACAACGAGGGTGTACGGGTATGGCGGGTACGAACAATCCATGACTACACCGTACCCGTACGCGCGGGTATACGGGTATGGCTACGGGTATGTGGCTGTGCACCGCCATACCTCTGCTTCAGCTCTATTTTGACTCGGATCAAGTTACGGCGCGCTCTGTTCATTGCACCATCCTTCCGGTACGTGCTGTCTGAAACGCTCCCACGGTCCTGGTCGCCCTCGACAGCTCCCGTTTTAGCCCTTTTGACCTGCTTGACACTGCAGCTTCGGATTGTCGATGCGCTCAATGCAGTCGCATTCGGGATGTTCCCAGTCGATGTGAACAATGTCTCCATCGCTCCTGCGCTCCCAATTGTGCCCAATCCGTCCCGTTTTGGCCTTCGTAAGTGCAGTGTCGCAGCTTGCAATACCTAGCCACTCCCCCTCGGGCCTGATGCTCGGGACTTGTCCTCTCGATTCGCAGGTATGTCGGGTTGACACGCTTCGTCGCTGTTGTCACCCATTGCCTTTGCGGCCTCATCCGACCCTCTCTCGACCTCTGGATTGACCTCCTTGGGCCTTGACTCACCCTCTCGCCCCCTCATGCCCTCAGGCTCATCGGGTGGCTCTGTGGGCCCATCCAGATGATGCTTGTCATATGTGCTCACACTGCTGTTGGTCGGCCTGTCGCCTTGGTCCTGAGTGACCTTGGCATTATCACCTCCAGCATCGTCAGTCATATACTGACCATCTCGCTTCCCTGTGAGTGACATGCTGGGGCCCATTTGTGCATCTTCCTCTGTGGATGCCTCTGCTTTGATTTTCAGTCCATCAACCTTTTCATTAGCTGTCTGGATGATATCAGCTCCTGGCTATGCACTCACATCAACTCCATCACCACTCATGCCTTTGCTGGTCTCTATGGTGGTGGGTTCCTTACTTACTGCCTTGTCTGTGGCTTCCATTGTAGAACACTCAGTAAGTCACTAAGTAGTCTAAGGTAACTACTGGTGTGATGTAAGGTATGCTTATATAAGCTATATACCTAAACAGGGAATTCCAACACTCCCCCTCAAGCATGAGCCCATAGCTGCAAATGCTTGCCTATATCAAATATAAACAATAAGTGATCAAAGGAATGAATATCTGATCAAATCCATGTGTAACTGCTAAGTCTATGAGTAGTCTGGGTGAAGTCTGTCCAGCAGTCTGTTTCAAGTGCACTCAAGTGATATCTATATGTATGTACCTAGAATTGAGAATCTAACAAGGTATTTCAGGCTAACTGTAATGTGTACACAAATGACCAGGGTTATGGGCACAAATGATATCTGATTGGTTCAGTACTAGTACATTCAATGTATATACATTACTACTTATCTTCATTACATGGTTTTGCACATAAGAAGGAGCAGTGGCAGTGGATGAGTACTGGTGCAACAAATAAAAGTAATGAACTAACCTGGGATCCTTGATATATTGGTCATAAAGACCTTAGATCTCAGAGTCAAATCCATATATGTCAACTTTATTATCTACATACTTAGCATTTCATTTTTCTGTGCTAATACCCTCTGATCCCATCTTGTTCCTGGTCATTCTCAGCCTTCACCACTTCACATCAGCACTTCTTCCCTTCCATTCTTTATCAGTACCTCTTTAGTCATAGGACACTTATGTACTTCCCTCATGTACATACATAGTTTGCTCTGGGCCTTACACCCTTAGCCCTGTAGATAGCTCTGAGCCCTATGCTCTTGGCCCATATATCTGACTGTAGTCAATTTAAATGCACCACCAGTCTCTGCAATATGCAAGGCTCAGAAGCTAGTCTTGTGATTCTCATCTGATTGAAAAAGTCCTCATTGCTCTGTTTTCCAATGCCAGCCTTCTGGTTGCTGACTAAATACCTGAGTGATATTGCACACACATTAGGCTTAGATACTTGGCAGGTATCATGTGTGCATGACCACACAGCATCAGCCATTGCAGACCTGACCAACTGTTACATGATGTTTACTACACCAATGGGTGTCATCAAACAGATATCCTATTTGTTTGCTCTCACTCATATCATGTTTTGGGCCCTAATCCAGACAACACATTAAAAACCTGCATGGTAATCTTATCTCAATATCTTACACAATACCTACTAGGCACTTTTCGTGCAGTACTGAAGAAGTGATTTCCTCATTTGGGCATGTAGCTGCCTATCTGCAAAGCAGCTGTGTAACGTTATCGCTTGATGACTCTAACACCGCTTATTTGAGAGTTGTGATTGGAGGAGCGAGGCCCGAGTTGAACGAGAAATCAGACCTTTCCTTTTCTGTCGACCGTAGTGAGGTTGTAACCTCTTACAGCGCTTGAACTTGTAGATTGCCCGGTTGAACCCGTGGCGATCGTGATACGACCCCCGGCTGTTGGTCCATTCGGAAATCCCGCCCGATTGGCTCCAAGGGACGTTCGTGTTCTCCGATACTACTTGGGCTTTAGAAACGCACACAGTGAGATTATCAGCGACGCGCGTGAAAAAGGACTCGAAGGGGAACCTGACGGCCCGAGGATCCACCAATTCGGCTTCATATGATACCGTTGACCCTGCACGGCGTGTCGGACCTAGTTGAACGCTGTGGGTCGTATGAGCATCCTCGCGCGGTCTGCAAGCTCGTTCCGTCAACGTAACCCGGAAGCACGCCGAGAAGGAGGCTTGCATTAAAACTTGGGTCCGGTCAGATGGCCTGCCTGAATTCAGCCTTCACGGCGAAGTCCGGCCCGCCGGTCCCTGAGGACAGTAATTGCCAATGATAGTATAGGATGGCGCCGGTGCAGGCCAGCCAATCAGTCGTTGGCTGCAGGTCGTGGCATCCGGTGGACGGCGGAATTTTTTCAAGCCTCGACTAGGCGGAACTATCAACTTGCTGCACTTGATCTGAAATTTGACGTCGGATCCCCAGCCATTGTTGCATCACGGGCAGGATTGCCCGCTCAAAAGCGTCAAAGGCCAGCGCCAGCGCTCGCAACGAGTGTAATAGAGTTTACCTGTCGGATGAATCAACGACGGCCATGTCACCAACTCCTGCCCTGGTGGGTGTGTGTCGCGAATGAAACAACTGCGTGACCACCTCTACACAACACCCGAAAGAGAACTCCGAGGAGATCACGGTGGTATTGCTGTAATACCCTGTCAGGGCGGAGTTGTTCATGCAGGGTCCATTTACTCTTGATGTGTCGGCTGCGTGACGGGAGTAGCGCGCTGCATGTACTCACGGTGCATGTGCAGAGGAGTGGCTCTCGGCGCACGACAAAAAAGCATTCTATCTGTGCATGTCCTACTTTTCGCGAGACCGTCTGCTCGAACGCGGCTCAGCCCAGTGTCTACACTCTGTGACGACGACGTCGCCGTACACGAGAAATCGAACGCGGTCTCGTTAGCGACATTCAGTTGAACATTCAAGGTCGACGATGCTTACCCCCATCGCCAGAAGACGCACCCGCGACGTTGATAAGTCTAGCACACTATGTGAAAGGACAGGAGGTACGCACGGTGAACATCGGATATGGTTAGCGTACTCGGATATTCTGCAATGTTAGTAGGGGTGTTGTACTGAGAACGAGCATCTGTCAATTACATTTGGGTGTTTGGTACAATAAGGACAACGGACCTGGTTCAAATAGATTGAGTTGTCGACGTTGTGAACATAAAAATCCCCAAAGGTGACATTCTGAAGGATCAGTATGAAGTCCAGATATATGGAGTAAGATACTTCACCCGGACATACCCGGTGCCTCCGCCAGCAGTTGAGTCCGGATACGGCGAGCCACCAAAGACTTTGATGCGTGCTCCGTTGTTCATGGGAATGTTGTTTACGTAAAAGTTAGCGACAAAATCGGTTTCGCCGGCATACTAGAAGGACGAGTCGAGCGCGAGATGGAGAGCAGTCAAGTGCCTATAATGTATCTGACCGAGACTACTGACCGAGAACCATGAGATTCATTGCAAGAGATTTTGGACTAGGACATTGGTCGTGTTGAGTTTGAAGGAGGCACAATAATCGTCGTCGAGTCCTGAATAGCGACATAGGAGGAACGGTAAATGTCCCAGCCATCTAAAGTCCAATGGAATGCTGTGAAGAAAGGATACCAGAATTTGTGGTAGGGTTGGAAGAGTAGGAAGTTGAGAGATGTTCATTCCGCGGTATGTCACATTGGTGGACTGAAATGCAAAGTTGTTCTGTGATTGGCGTGAAATACCGGCTGAAGGAATGGAAGAATGGAACGCTCTCAAAAAGGAGAGCCTCTTTCTTGGGATCTTCGGTGAGAATGTTCGAGGCATTGCCCACGGTGAGGGGAACGGGACGCGCAAATATGGTAGAAGAACCACTTGCGATTCCCAGAGTCTATCGCACGTTGAGGTAGCCGATCGGACGGGAAGGTAGAAGGGTAACCTTGTTGGGATAGTCCCACCAGACTTGACCGTTGGCATCGAGGGTACCTCCGCCGTAGAGGTGGAGATTGTGTCTTGACAGGAACCAAAACGTGGTGCTAAGACGCGTGAGGCTGGGCTGGGCGAGGATCGGATCAAGCCACGTACATATTCTGGTGCTCCATATAGTAGGAGTTGCTTGGCCAATAGGCAATGTTGGGGGGTGTACTGGACTGGGGACACGCGGAGGGTGGACGGCATCATACTTACCGACACTGCTGAGCTCGATGCTAACCTCCTGGAGAGCGGTGATTACGGGGGCGGTGTTGACGACAGCACTGGTCGAGAATGATTGTTGCTCCCGATCTGAAGCATCGAACGCGCGGATGACGTTTGGACTGTCGTCCTGGCCACCTCCGATAGGGGTGACTGGTGCAGGTGCTGCCGTCGACCCTGACGCGGGGCATGGGGGACACGGAGACGGCGATGGGGAAGGGGAAAGAGATGCGTCCCATAGAGGCCTCTTTCGTCTCCGCACGCAGCGATAACCCCGACAGAGGCCACGTGAGCGACTTTCAAGGCCGGATGAAAGTCGAGTCCTCCTCCACCGTCCCCTTCATGACGCCCCCCATCTTCTCCTCCTCCCCCGCCGTCAAGGCCGTCGTCACCCTCGTCCTCATCGAAAACTCGCACGGCATGCTCGCCGCCTGGAACGACCTCCGCCAGCACTACCTCCCCACCCTCCTCGGCACACTCCGCATGGCAAACCCCATCGTCCCCGTCCGTACCCCTCCTCCTCGTCCACCCGCTCCCTAATCTCCCGCAGATACCCGTCCTCTGGCTCACAACCCTACCCGTCGGCGACGATTCGCCTTCTCTCCACTCCAGCGCTCCACCCCGACAATATAACCAGCTCCCGGAACTGAAGTTCAGCTTCAGTCTGGACAACAAAATAACCTCCCGGATCATCAACAGAGCCACAGAGGTCAGGTCCTCTCTTCTCTTTCGCGCTTTCCTCCAACTCCCCCCACCCTCTCCAGCTCATGCTCGAGGCTGCCACCCAGTTCCAGGGCGGCCCTGTCAACCTCCATCTTTTCGTCGTTGCCGCTTCCCCGCCCACACCAGGCACGTGGGGCGTCTCAATAACGATGCCAACTCAGATCGGTCAATCAGAGTGGCGTCTACTCGGCCAGCGAATGGCTCAGGTATCTCGAACCGATTTCCAGCCGACACATTTAGTTGATCCTTCCTTTTAGTTCGGAATACACTGCCACATGATCCTCCCCGCTTCACAGGACATGACATCCATGAATGAACTCTTCACGACCAGTGTATGTCATCTCCCCCATCCTTGCTCCGCTTATTGATGCCCCTCAAGCTCGAACTCCAAGGTCACACCCAAGTCTCCCCCTGGTTCCCAACAAGCCCACTCTATACCTTTCTTCTCTCTGGAGACCCAGCCAGTCCGTCTACCCCCAGTCTACTCCCACGAACTCGCCTTTACCACTCGCGTTTTGCAGATCTAGACCCTCCCATCGCTGAACCCGCCGAACAAGTGAGTGCAATCGGCCGCGCGATTTTTATGCTGACCTCCCGCAGCAACCTCGCGTGGTAGCTCGCCCACCTGTTCTTCGCCATCAATCATTCCCGCAGGATATCCAATCTGCCACGACCCTGATGCTGCCAGCGCCCTCACAAAACAATTCTACACCTAGCCTAGTTATTTCCCTGCAGAAGGTGCACGGTCTGAGTCGCAAGAAGCTCTACGGCACCCAACCACCTAGGCAACCCTTTGTTCGAGAGGAGCCTGTCCGCACTAAATATAAGAGTACACCAACACCTTTGTCCATTCCGGCAGCCTCCGTACCCGAAGATGGACGTCCTGTCAGCAAGACGAAGGCGGAACGCGGCCGACGAGCGGACAGACCGCCACATATCGCAGACGCGCCCAGCTCGAGTTCACCTGGGCGGAGGAGTCCGTGGAACTGCGTCTCTACTTCGGAAGTGGGTTCTTCACCGTCTTCCCCGACCACGTCCCTCTCCTCCCTTCATACTACTTCTCCAACTCTTCCACTATACCCTGACCTTGCAGGTTATCCTACGACTCCACCCATGACCTCGGCGAGTTTCTCGCCTAGTATGATGTCACCCGCACCTATGCCCGACATGAGCTTTTCTACTCTTCATGATCCATCCGGGGAATACTTCCCAATCTCGCCTCCCCTCGCTGCTATGCCTGCCCCCCCACAAGGACCCGCCTGGGCACCCGTGCCCAATCTCGCTCCCAATCCCGCCTCTATGGGCAGGTCAGTAGGCTCATCTTCCGCTGGGAGACGTCATTCCCAAGAACTTGCACACGGTTCACATATGCTAAACCTCAGCGCCATGTCCAGCAAATACAGACTTGATAGTGTCTCCGCCGAACCCCGCCTAAACACCAAGAACACGCAAAAAGTCAAGGATGCGGGAGACGTCCCATTTATTTTTTCGCCCGAACTGGAGGCGGCGACGGCAGCCAAGCTGAAAGCCGTACTACAGACCACATCGCCCCCGTCGTCTGGCCCAACCGTGCACCAGTTCTCCGGGTTTACGTCAGGAAACAATGTGAATTACGCTACTATGGAGGATGCATGTGCGTCACATTATTTTATTTTGCTTTATTGTATTTTATTTTATTTTTGGTTTGATGACCTGATGGACCTTTCTGATTCAATTTGCGCGTGACGCATCATCGTGATCTGTGATCGTCGATACGGCCCTCCAAACAGATGTCTCGTCACAACCATTACCTCCACCGCCATCGCTCGGTTACAATCCCGCCCAAGACATGCGTTCGACGATGGGCCTCGCGGCGATGGCAAATGGAGATACCAACGGTAGCAACGGAATGTCCCATCCTCACTTCGTCGGAAGCATGTCGTCGAGCTCGTTGCAAGGCTGGGCCGGTTAACACGGGTCGACAGACAAACGTTTGTCGTACGCGTATCGCCCGGCTGGACACCAAAAGGTCATTATCTCAATTCAATCATCTGTCACCGCATTCGCGTCCATGACAACGAAGCGATCTGATCGGTGGGTACCAGTCGCCGCTTGTTGTTGATACCTTTTTTTTTTCCTTCCTATGTCCTTTGTAGGTGCTTTCGTATTCCAGTGCAATGTACAATTGTGTATGGTTACTGTAGAGGAGTGGACTTTCTCGCATGCTTGATACCTTTTTGCTTTCTTGTGCATAGACTGACTTTTCTTTTTTTTTCTTGTTTGATTTGTTGTTATAGCTAGTGGGTAGGATACTAGGCAGATGCACAAAGTGTACCAAAACGATTCATGTATCACAGATGCTATACTCGGTCCTGCTTATATCGGATGCTTTGGGGGTTTCGAGTCAACGCTTTAGCTCGGTGATTGTACTGAAGATCCGTGGCCTTGCACGATTTCTTTGCGTTCTCGTGTTTAGACAGAACAAACGCACCAACGCGTTTTTGCCGACCCCGCCCTGACTCTTGCTACATACGTATCATGTACTGCCGAGCCTCCGGGTACCTTTTCCCCTCTACAATTACTGTCCGCAAACCATAAGCGCTCAGTGGGTGCTCAATGAGCAGATTGTTTTTTGGTTTAGGTTAGGTTTGGATTACGCACCTGCCTTGTGCCCTGGGCATCCTCCAATCACAGCTCTCAAATGACTCGGTAGAGTAGTCAAGCGATAACGTTACTCAACACAGTGGTTGGTTGCTTCATTTCAGACGTTTTGCAGATCTGGGCCGTATACCAGGACTTCGGAACGGTTCGTAGACGTTGCAGCACAGCCTGCCTCAGGCGATAGAAGAGAATAATTGTGCTTCGTATATCAAGCTACTACCAGTATCAAAGTGGAATTGTGTTCGAGAACGCGTGTGGCCGTGAGTGGGTCCCGCAAAACAAAATAAAACAAGACAAAAAGGCGGACGGGGTTGTACGATACCTACCTCGGGCTGCTCATCATACCGGGCCGCACAACGGGAGGTTCAATGCAGTAACTTTGCCGGACGAATCTCGCATCGCTTAGGGGATCCATAGACTTGGCATATTATGCCATCAGGAGAAGCACACACATCCGGGCATTGTTGGATGTCCCATCAATGGAAATAGTTTGTCATGCGCAAGCGCGTGGAGCAGACACAGACAGCTGCGTTCGTGTCCCTCCATAAGATGTCATCAACGAAAATGCCCAATCATACTAGTACCAACCGTTCAGGTGGCCCGCTCAAGGAACCTCGGTCCGGATCAAACCACCTAATTCTTCCCGTTCCCCGCATGTTACGGAATACATTAGTCTTGAAATGAATGGCAGATGATACATCATGGGCATTGTACGGAAACAGGCAGACCTCGTAAGCAGGTGAAACGTCCTTGTGCATCAGGCAAACAGTAGCTATCGAGATTGCTCTGCGTACACCTACACGCAAGTCAGTCACACGGCAATCAAAAAACCGGATCTCGAGCACAAAGACACAATATCCGGGTATGCCAACATACCTTGATCGTCTTGTCCGCCCCGCCCGTGATCAACCTCGTCCCCGTCATGTCAAATGTCGAGCAAAAAACGCCAGCTTCGGCTTCGAGCGAGCCAGGCTGTGGGACGTCGTCCATATTTTGAAAGGGCGTGCCGGTATTGTAGTCCCAGAAAGTGAGAGTACCGTTGTCACCTGGATTCGCGCCGTCAGTGCTCTCGACCGGCGGGTCCACGTGCAGATGTAAGGATGTCCGATTACGGACGCGTCACGTACCTCCGGAGAAAAAGACACCTTCGGGATTCACAGACAGCGTATTGATGATTGCATTATGCCCGGGGAAATTAAACACAAATGCGCCATCGGGACACTTCCACTTTTTGATATTGTTCCCACCAGCAGAGCCAGACGCGAACGAGTATTCAGTTGGGTGGATGGCAAGAGCGCGAACGGATTTTTTGTGGTGCGTGAGTGTAACCATAGTTTTTCCGGCGGCAAGATCCCATAGTCTGTGGAAGCGAGACGATGTGGTAGTCGGGGGGAGGGGGGTACTAGGGAAAATGGGAGATAAACGTACCGGACTGTCGAATCCATAGAACCCGTTATCACTTGCGGATCGGAATCCTGACATTTGACGTCGGCAACGGTAGCAGAGTGGCCAGCCAGTATGTGTACTTGAGCTTTGGTGCGCATGTCCCACACGCGCGCGGAGGCGTCTCTGCCGGAAGTGACTAGTACGTCGAGGGTGGGATGTAGGCTGAGCGCGTATACGCCCGACAAGTGTCCATGGTAATGCCGTATCACTTTGTTGACCTCAAGATCCCAGCATTTAACCATCTACAGCGTGTCAAAGACAAAGAGGGGGTGGACGTCGGTGCAGACGCACCTTGTCTTCGCTGCACGAAAACAGATACGGGTGCCTCGGCGAGACAGCCAGGCCGCGGACAGTCGAAATGTGGCCCGTCAGCGACAGCTTGAGGGCCCCCGATGCCAAGTCCCAAATTTTGATAACACGGTCCCCCGCGCCGGTTGCGAACCACGTATTTCCCGGCTCGACTGCGACACTACGGACCCACCCTAAATGGCCCGAGATGACCCGGACGAGTTTCCATGGGGGGTGGTATGTCGGCTTGACCGTCCGCACTGTCTTGTGGAGGGTGAGGGCTTCGGAGAGCTTGCTCGAGGTGGCGAAAGTGGAGGGCTGAGCCTTGGGGGCGTTGTCGATCGTGGCGATCATGCGCGAGACATCGCCGGATGCTGGGAGGTGGTCAGCAGCGGCGGATATCGCGGGCAACATACGTCCGGCGGTAAGCAGTTTTTGGGAGGCCTGGGGTGGTTTGGGGCGTGCGGGTCCGACGGTGGTCTGTTGGGCGAGAAGGGCGGGGGGGAGCTCGCGGTAGTGTTTGTACTCGTCGGCCATTTTGACGGCGAGGTGCAGGCGGGCGCTGTGTCGGGTGAGCGTGAGCAGCGACGAAGGAGGGGGACGGCGGACCTCTTCTCCTCGTCGTCATTGATGCTGTCGTCGGGACATGCGGCAAAGATGTCGCGCGTCCGTTTGGCGCTTTGCCTGAGGAGGGGGTCGAGGGGCGCGAGGACGGAGGACATGGACGTCGGGCTGAAAAGCAGCTGTCCGTTTTTGGAAATGGGTCCAGTGGCTTTGTCATTATTTGGCGATAAGGAGATGGCGACGGCGTGTTTGTTCTCGACGACCTGTGGACTGTAGGAAGGAAAGGGAACGTCGTATAGTCGGTAGCAGCGTAGAACCATGTCAGACGCAGCTGAGCTCAAAAAACATGTGAAGCAGCTCCAGAATGCGAGCACCAATGAGGTATGTCTGCCCCCTCTTGTGCTCTTTGCTGGACTGACCGCCGCCCGTAGGAACGTGTGGCTATCCTAAAAGTTCTCAAGAAAGAGTTTCAGGTCAACGAGGCACTCCTAAGGGTAGGCATTCCTAGTCCCATGTCCGGCGTGAACGTGTGTATCATCCTGTGCGGCGTTCGTAGGAGAGCAAGGCGGGCCTCGCCGTAGGCAAGCTCCGAGCCCATGAGTCAAAGGACGTCTCCGACCTGGCCAAGGAGATCGTCAAAAAGTGGAAAAACGAAGTCGACAAGGCCAAATCCGCCTCGGGCTCAAAGGCGCCCGTCAACGGCAAACCCCCAGGTGCGTTCCCCGCCTGGTTGTGTACCGCTCTGACCTGCGTCTAGTTCGCAAGCAATCGACTTCCGTGACCCCCGTTGCCACGCCCGCACCTAACGGCAAGCCCGAAGTCCGCTGTTCGAAGGTGGACAGCGTCAAGATCACCGTTACGGGCGACAACACGCGGGACCGATGTGCGGAGCTCATCTATGACGGTCTCGCCTATGACTCGGGTGCTCGTGAGCCTCCGATCCTCCCACACTGGTGACCCAATCTGACTCGTCCCAGCCAGCGATCTGATCACCAGCCGTGCGATCGCCGTCGAAAAAGCGGTGTTTACGCAGTTTGGCGGCACAACCCCGGAATACAAGGGCAAGATTCGATCCCTGTTTGTCAACCTCAAGGACAAGGGGAACCCCAGCTTGCGTGAAAGCATCGTCAGCGGCGAACTGTCCCCCGAGAAGTTCAGCAGAATGACAAATGAGGTACTGTGCTTCTCCATTACGCATGCCTCGTGTTTCGCAGACTGATGACGAACCAGGAATTGATGACCGAGGAACGGCGCGCTGCTGACCAGAAAATTAAAGAAGAAAATCTGTTCAAATCACTCGGCGCCGGGGAACAGGAAGCGGAGACCGAGGGCTTCCAGTGTGGAAGATGCAAGCAGGTTAGTCTTTTCGCCAAGGCATGCTTCGCGACTGCCACTTTTTCCAGCGCAAGTGCCGTTACCGTCAAGCACAGACGCGAAGCGCTGATGAACCAATGACCACCTTTGTCACGTACGTCTCTCCCGCTCGAGCTTCCGATTCTCACTGATTTCTCGTGCAGATGTGTCAACTGTGGAAATAGGTCAGTAATCCATCCTTCTTTCTTCTTCTTCCGGCGGGCCGACAGTTCTCCAGGTGGAAATTCTCTTGATCGACCCTCCTTTGTGTACTTATACCAGTTGAATCGCTCTCTGCATGGTGACCTACATAATACAGCTTTCGTTGCACTTTCGCCTCACTTCACCTTTGCAGTTCAACGATCACTAGTCTAGATTTCATTCCCTATGGTGTTGGTGGTGTTGGGTGTTGAACAGGAGCAGATATATGCCCCTAGTTCTCACTGTCAACTTTCCTGCAATAATACTTCATCGCTGGCCCAGCTAACGTTGTGTGTCAATGAGGTATTTACTTTTGTTTGCACCCAAGCTGTATGCACGATGGCCAATCGTTATTACTGTTGCATGCGTCTTTTTACGCGCTGAACGCGAGCATTCGCCATCGTCCCTGTTTTCTCTCCTTCGCCACTGTAGTACCATGTCAGAAGGCCCCGAGGCAGAGGACGTTAAACCGAAGCTGAACCTGGTCATCAATTACGAGGGTCAACGTGGGTCCTCCCCGGCCCTGCTATCACTCTGCACTCATCGCGGACATGACAGAAATCACCGTTAAAGTAAGGTCAAACATGCCATTTCGAAAAATATTTGAGGCGGCGGAGGTATGTAACACCATCGTATGTGGGACGATCTCATCTAGACCCACGCGCATTGCAGAAACGTTTTGGGAAGGAATCAGGCAGGTCTACATTACTTCACGGCACACGTTGACCCCGTTCATTCCTGGGCAGGGACATTCCGCTTTGTGTATGATGGGAACAGGCTGAGAGCGGAAGACACGCCTATAGCGGTGCGGTTTCGTTTAAGTCTCCTAAACGTGTACGTTGACCGTCTCAATTCACACTCCTGTGCTGGACAGGTGGGGATGGAGGAGGGCGACGTTATCGACGCCGTTCTGCAGCAGGTACGTGAGACGATGTTGGCCGGACGTGATGGCTCTTTGCGGACCGTCTTTTCTAGGTCGGCGGGGGAGATGTGGGTGTGCTGTAGTGTGTTTGTAGCGCGGGTGGGCGGTGCGACTGGAGTTCGTTAATGTTCATTCGTCTTGTTGTGAGCTCGAGGGATATGTACCGACAGGGGCAATTGATTACGTGGTTTTGCCTGATCAAAGCTTGGACAGCTGCAGCCATGTCGGGCACGCCCATTCGTCGTCTCCTTGGATGGCTCAGTTATGCGTTCGCCAGGTATCTCCGTCGCTTTCTTTAATGGCTCTCCGCAGATGACATCCACAGCGAAGTGTTCGTGATCGTTTCGCTTACGCTCTTCCTGCCCATCTGCCTAGAGCAGTTCGCAAGGGACAATGGCTTCTGGGAGCCGGACCGCACCAGACCATGTTTATCCACAGAGGACGACACCGCGTCCTCCGCTGGACGCTGCTCCGTCAAGATTGGCTGGCTTTGGGTAGACACCGCGAGCTTTAGGTCTGTCGCCTCCCGGTCCCTTCGCTCTCATTTGACAACCACCTGCAGCCTCTACGTGTACTCGGCAAGCGTCGCTCTACAAGCGTTGACAGTCATATCCATGGGCAGTATCGCAGACCACCGTAAGTCGTTATGGAACACGATGGTGTGCAAACACTGAGAAGAACCCCTCAGCAATGAGCCGGAAGCCGCTCCTCCTCGCGTTCGCATTCGTGGGCGCCTCCGCTGCCGTGTTCTTTCTATTCCTCCCCTCTTCTTCTCCCCTCTGGTTCCTCTGCGCCGCCTTTGCGGTATGCGCCAACGTTGGCTTTGGCGCCTCCGTCGTAGCTATGAACGCATACCTCCCCTCGCTCGCGCGCGAGTCTCCCGAGGTGATCGAAGCGCAGAAGGAGTTGGACAAGATATCTGGGTCCTCCGATGACCCTTTGGCCAACGCCATCGATCTCGACACCGCTCCCGCCCTCGTCGCAGACCTTGAATCCGTCTCTACGCCGCTGCTCGGCATTGCGGGTACTGCCACGCCTGATCACCAGAGCCCGGCACAGAAATCGTACAACGTCGCGCTCTCGCGCGCCACGTCCCGCATCTCGTCACTGGGTATTGCATCAGGGTACGGTGCGGGCATCCTCTTACTCCTCCTGGCCCTCGTTCCTGTGACACGGTTCCACGGTTCCACCTTCTCGCTTCGTCTCGCCATCGGGTTGAGTGGGCTGTGGTGGATGTTTTTCTCGATACCTGCCGCGATCTACTTGCCCGGTGCATCGGTGCACGTGTTTGGAGGGGAAGATAAGTGGACTGTCAGATCTGAGGTCGCCGCTGCGTGGAAGCGGCTCGGGGTGATGCTCCGTTGGTCCCAGATCAAGCGTCTACAGCACACTTTCAGGTACCTCGCCGCATGGTTCCTTCTTTCAGATGGTGCGTCTCACAGCCTCTCACTCCACTCACGATTTCCTTTTCTTCATCCTAACGCTTTTTGCGTCTTTCACGTGGTAGGCTTCGCAACGATCACCTCCACTGCCATCCTCTTTGGAAAGACGACACTCCACATGGAACCCTCTTCACTCGTGCTCATCGGTGTCATCACGCCAACGTCTGGTATCCTCGGATCCCTCGTCTTTCCCGCCCTCCAACATCGCTTTGGCTGGTCCAACCGTTATGTCCTCACCCTTCTCGTCCTTCTCGCCTCCTGCATCCCCGCCTACGGATGCCTCGGATTCTTGCCGCTTGTGAGACGGATGCACGTTGGGGGATTGACGACACCGGGGGAAATGTTTGGGCTTGCGGTGTATTTCGGTCAGTTTTTGCGTCTGTCTTGGTGGGATGTGTGAGGCAGGACGATGAATGCTGACGTATTTCGGATGGGACAGGCTTTGCATATGGGGCTTTCCAGAGCTATGCCAGGGCGTTTTATGCAGAGCTCATCCCGCCAGGGGAAGAAGCGCGGTGGTGTGTTTTTTTTTCTCTCGTTTCTACTCGGGATGGTTTCTCGGGCACGTGGGCTCATTTGACCAACAGGTATGGCCTGTTCTCCATCACAGACAAGGTAACGTCGTTCGGTGATGTGTGTCTCTTCCTTGAATGCTAACCGGGGGGACGTGGTCATCATTTGAACAAACAACAGTCGAGCTCGTTTGTCGGCCCGCTCGTCGTTGGCCTCATCGCCGATAGCACGGGCAACATCCGTTACGCCTTCTTCTTCCTCGTCTTCATGATATGGGTTGCGGTACCTGTCCTTTTGAGTGTAGACGCCGAACAAGGTCGGATCGACGCTCAGACGTACTCTACCGAGTGCATCGACCAAGACGTGCAAACCTAGGTTGTCGGGCATCTCATGTGACCAGATAGATAAACCATGATGGCCGAAGGTGTATATGATCTAACGACGCGGAAACTAATAGCCACCAGATCTCGATACTATGTATACAAGGGATAGATGGTTCACGCTGGCGCACCGCGTACGGTCCCACGCGTGTCAACATGTAGACAGGATCCGTACAACCACAGTTTTTGATTGGCCGGAGAGCATAGTACGGTAGACAAGCATCACTATAACTCCTTCCTTTCCTCACCCGACCGTTTTGCCTTGAAGCTATCGAGCGCTTTGAGTCGCTCCGTGAGGGTAGGATGCGAATGGTGGTATGCCGAGTATCTGGGTGATCGACGACAGCATCAGCACATGGCCCATTTTTTTTAGTGCGCGAGACATACAGCCAGTCAACCCAGACGGTCGACAGATTCTTGGCGTGCAGGGTGATGAGCGCTCGTCCGAGTCGGTCGCCCATGTCTTGCATCTCTGGCGCATGCAACTGATCCTGAAGTTCACATGCAAATCGATCTGCTTCCCACTCGAATTGACGCGAGATGAAATTGAGCACGGCACCAACGACGGCTTCCAGCGGCGTCAGGATCATCTAACCCCCCAAAAAAAATAGCGTGTTTGAGTGAACCCCCTTCTCTACCACCACGCAGAAATCCGTGTATACGCGAACGACCCACCTGGAACATTAAGAACGCCACGATCGTCGGTGGACGCGCCGACACGGCCTTGGAGAAATCAAACGCTCTTATAAACTGCGGTGCGTGCAAGAATGCAGGAAAGAGCGCGAGGACGGTGAAGATGTGGACTTGGGAGATGCAGAGGAGCTTGGTGGGGTGCATGAAGTACCAGTGACCGAGCTCGTGAGCAAGGACGGCTTCGACTTCTTCAGGTTTGCTTTGTTTGATGAGGGTATCAAAGATGACAATGTGCTTGCTCTGACATGGCGGGCCGGTTGGTGTTTTGGTGATGGAATAAAGTGAGAGGAGAGGAACGCACCCACGGAAGACCGAAAAAATAGGCGTTACTGTGCGAGCTGCGTTTCGAGCCATCGATTTCGTACAAGTGTTTGAGCGGGAACTTGAGCTTGTGCGCCAACGCCTCTGTCCTCGAGCGCAACTCACCCGCAGGAAGCGGAGAGAGCTTGTTGAACAGTGGTTGAATGACGGTGGGATACAAGATCACCATGGCGATCTGAAACAAGAGCCTTGCAAAAAGGGCCCGTTAGGGAACGGCAAGCATGGCGAGCGCGGGTGAACGGAACCCACAAGAAAGCCATGAGCCACGGAACGAAGCGATCCCCTGCCCACTTGAACACGCAGAGAAAGACGGAGAGAAAGGGTCCGCCGATGACGAGCGCGAGGAGCCAGCTCTTGAGGGTGTCAGTGATGAACAGCGACGGTTCCGTCTTGTTGAAACCGTGCTTTTCTTCGAGTACGAACGTCTGGTACACCGAAAACGAGGTACCGATCGTGGAGGAAAATATGAACAGGATCGCGGCGAACGCGAGAGATTGGGTGATCTTTGAGGTGTGTGTCCGACGCCAACGGCGAGCAGAGGAAGGGTGTTGTGGGTGAACGTGGTATCGGATCAGATCTGTCGTACTCACCTCGTACTCGGCGCCATAACCAAACCGCCCAATGAGCTTGCCTCCCACGTCCCATGCCCAAGCATAGAACCCATAATGTAGCATGGCAGAATCGATCGCTTGTTTAAGCAGGCCCGTGACGAGCGAGAACTGGGCCTTGTCTCTCCCATACACCTGCGAATTGCGGAACGTCGCCACATCGAAATGGCCCGCCAGAACCGCGGGGGGTTCCGTTTTCGAATAGAGCGGGTATTGACGGAGCCTTGGCAAAAGTCATGCGGAATGCTGTTACTCGAGAAAATGAGAACGAAAGGAGGACCCACAAGAGGTAGGATTCGAAGAGCGTCACCCCCCATGAACACGCTTGAACGAAAAACTTCCAGTCGATTGGGTCGGTTGCAACGAATGACAACTGGTGTTGGAGAGCTGTTAGCTGGGTGTGTAACAAGTCCATTCTTGTGAAAATTGGAAAACCCGGGGCTGGTGAAATACTAGAACCAGACACGCGTCGTATAGAGTCACGTGAGTGGCTGTAGGGGTACTGTAACGGTTGCTATGCAATCGGAACCCGGAACGTCGGAACCTCTCTGGCACAGGAACCGCCTCTACACACATTACCAACTTCAACTGTCGACATTCATCTGACTTCACTAGACGTCGCTAGTCCCTCAATGGACCTTCATTTGATATTCATTATTTACCCTTTGCCCAGCATCAGGAAAAATCTATTCCGGTCCGTAGCAACCAATGAATCATGTAGTCACCATTCCATAGTGTAGTAAATTTTAATCTCAGTACCACTATGTACTGGTACTGTGCTAGAGTCGCATCATTGCTGACTCTACAGTAGAACATGTAGTATGGAATGCAGAGAATGTCATCCCACCAGATCAACAGTAGAACAAGTAGTATAGAACAGGGAGTATTGTCCTGTGTAGCACATAGGCTACAAACATGGCAGAAAGAGAGAACAAAAAGGCACATCAGCAATATGTCACTGTCACTGTAGTGACTGCATGGACTGTCAACAGACCTGACAGACTGACAGTCATCACAGTAAAGTGACTGGGAAAAGACATGTCAATTATGTATACATACCATACCACCTATATGCAGTCTGTGCAAAGATCCAAAAGTTCACTCACAGTCACACACAGTGAGAACAAAAATCAGGCAATTCAGACATGACAGTATGGAACAGGATAAAATGATAACACAGGGCCTGATATCTATAATCGAAGCACTTGATCCAGCCCCTTTCTAGTTAGATTGCATCTAATAAATCATGCTGTTTCAACCACCCATGCTGTACAATCATGATGAGTGATAAAATATCAGTATAAACCTATGGCTCACCTTCACCACCCCACTCAGCCTCGCCATTTCACCCCCTCACACTGTCCAATCAATCAGTGATCAAATCTTATGTATCAAGCATGAAATGGCTCACCATTATTCAACTCAGCCTCGATATCTGAAGAGACCACAATTATTGCATGGTCATCATTCATGGCATTGTTCTTGCTGGTAGTTGGAGTCTATTTTACAAGGAGTTCATTTGATTGGAGTGTTTGGCACTGCTTTTTTATCTGTTACCTTCCATTTCTCTCAATCTCTTGACACATTTCATATATACAATGTCAACAAGTTGTCATATCCTGCACAACTCCTAACTCTGGATCCAACTCTGGCCCCGTTTCCTTGAACTCTGGTGCGTTCTCGATGAGCGTGCACCCTAGACCCTCCGGACCTTGTACTTAGTAATTCCTACTTACGTTCCATTCTTCGCTTACCTTGTACACCACCCGTCTCTCTTCATAGCCCCTCCAACCCTGGAGCACAGCTCCATTGTACTACTCTGCCTCCAGCTCCGAGTTACTGGTCCTCATACCAGTGCTTCCCCTCTGTATATAAGACTTCATATCATGTTGTAGATACCTCAGTTCGAATATTGACTAAGACACCCCCGTCTTCTCTGACTCTCTGCTTGAGCCTTGATGGCTCTCCTCTGACCCCTCCGCTGACCTCTGTTGCTTGCAACGAGGTCCCCTTTAATCCTTTGCCTGACCCTCTGTAAATTCAGGGCAACCAGACTTGTGACAGAGGCGCACCACATACGGTGAAGCCAAAGCCCTGTTCGAACTCCAGAGTTCTGGAGTTACCCTCGGAGTCCGTTCTTAACAGTATATTCGAACTCCCTACTGTTAACAAAGTCCAAACCCGTATGCCTACCATGGCCACCCGTGTAACATGATCTTGCTCCCACACCATAGGTGCAAACCCACCTCTGTCTCCATGCTTCAATCCTTTGAGCGTGTTCATCAGCAGTCGCCGGGGCCCCACTCTCATCGACCAATTCCACAGTTTTTCCACCCACCGTATACCTGCGTCCGCCTCTCAAGGACGCGCCCCTCATCACTCTCCAACCCCTGATGCTCGCATTGTCCAACTCCCGGATGACAAGCCCCCTCAGCTCCTGGAGGTGCAGCCTCCCCACACGCCTCCAAACAGGCCTGGTCCGGAAGGTCCGGATGGTCCCGGAGATGACTCCTCCGACGACCCTGACTTCCCAGACCTCACCCCTGACAAAAGCGATGATGATGGTGATGAGCAGGTGCCTCGTGACACCCTCGCCCTGCTCGCCGATGCCATCTGCAGTCTCGCCTGCTCCTCTCACCGCCGCCCCACTGAAAGCACCCCCCGCACTAAAGTCTGTGAGCCGGACCAGTTCGATGGAACTGACCCCCGGAAGCTCCGGACCTTCTTGGTCCAGTGTGAACTCAACTTCCAGGATCACCCAAAGGCCTTCTGTACGGACTGTGCTAAAGTTACCTTTGTGCAGTCCTACTTGAAGGGGATGACGTTGGAATGGTTCGAACCAGACCTCCTCCTTGATGAAGACCCAGACCTCCATCCAATCTGGATGGACAACTACCGGGAGTTTGTCCTGGAGCTCCAGACCAACTTCGGTCCACACAACTCTGTCGGAGACGTGGAGCACCAGCTTGACCACCTGTCCATGAAGGACACCCAACGTATCAACAAGTACATGGTCGCACCCTTGGCACCAGTTTCAAGATGTTCCCATGGCCTCAAGGGGGGGTTATTTTGTTAGCCAAAATTAACCTTACAAGGGTCCATCCACTATGAGGATTACACCATTTTTGTTACGCTTGATCCCGAAGGGTCAAGTGTGAACTCGGCTTTAAGGAGCGAGGACAAGGAGAACTGTTTAGCGAGCAGCTACAGTGAGATGAGGACGAGGGACGTAGCCTGCAACTAGCAGGGTCAAGGGTTCGTCCAGCAACTAGCCGACGAAGGTTCAAGGTTGAGGATCTTGCCTAGCGACTTGCTAGCAAGAAGACAAAGGTAAAGAGCAAAGCGCTCAGTCAAGTGTTGAGCGAAGACACGTAGACGGGAGAACAATGTAGATTGCCGAGTAGATCTAAGCTAGGGAACAAGTAGATCTACTGGGGTTTATATAGTACAGGGAGTAATCGAGGTAAGACAAGGACAATGAAGAGTAAACAAGACAGAGTGAGTTAGAGGACGAATGGCAAAAGGGGAGCGATGAGTAACAAGGTACACATGAGTCAGAGAACGAATGGCGAAAGAGGAGCGATGAGTAAGAAGAGACATGAGGCCGATAAGAGGATCGGGCGAAGGGATCTAAGGTTCAGGGACTAAGCAAGGATAACAGAGAAGAGTGAAGACACGAAGGAATGCGAGGGAACTTCTAGGAAGGTGTGACTGGGTCACGGGGAATACCTGTGGCAGTGTAGGCGTAATCTGTCGACAGGTTGTGCTAGGTGGAGGTAAATGCCAGGCGGGCATAGACGGTTGTCGGGCAGGTATAGGCGGATGCCAGGCAGGCATAGATGAATGCCAGGTATAGATGAATGCCAGGTGGGTACAGACGGATGTTCGGGGGTTATAGACCGGGGGGGTGGGAGTAGTGGTTCCGGTGACAAGCCAGAGGGGACTAGGGAGAGGTGTGGTTGGTGACGATTGGGCGTTGTAGGGCATACTAGTCGGGAAAAAGAATAGGGGTCCCGTACATCTATGATCAAATCGTAACAATTTTCCCAATTTGGAAATATAACCATCCCACTGGTTGTGATAAAATCTTGGGTGCCATCCCTGCAGCAACCCTAATCATCTGAGGAGCTGCCAAGATGGTTTTTCTCTCATTGTACACCATCCATCAACCATCCCTTGCCACCCAAGATATCTTCTAGTAATATTACAGCTAAAATTAGAGACACCCACTATCTGTGCACCATCTCATGTACTTCAGGCAATAGCAGATGTGAGGGCTGATATTATTACTGAGATGCACTACATTTGATGCTCAACAAAACAAGACACAATGCAATTCAAGAACATCTAGAACACGACAATATCTAGAACACGACAATGGAAAGAACACAACGACAAAAAGAACATGACAAAAAAACATAGCGACAAAAACAATCTAATGTGATCCTGAAGCACCACCCGGCAGTACAGAACCTTGCTGCCCAGGGCAAGCCGCAGCACCATCCACAACATCATCACCTCCCTCGTGCATAGGGTAATATATGCCCTGCAAAGAGCTGGCATTTCGAGCAGGGGGACAGAACTGGGGATTAGAAGGGCCATGGTAGTAGTATCCTTGCCTATCATACAGTGGCTCAAATAAGTGTCCCAATGTTGGGCCATTTTGGAAAAACTTAACATTTGCAAGAGAACCAAAATGTAT